>JALIZH010032968.1:4000000-4002500 GCA_030522465.1 Rhipicephalus appendiculatus
ATCAGCCTGACTGCGCCCCCCACTGCAGGGCAAAGGCCTCTCCCATGTTACCCATGTTCCGCCTATCAACCCGGTCATGTGCTTTCTGTTGCCACGTTGTACCTGCAGACTTCTTAATCTCATCTGCCCTCCTATTTGTACTATACGGTTAACATTTTTTTCTAACGTTGAACCGCCAGCCAGTGGCGTAGCCAGGGGGTGGCACACCGGGCACGTGCGCCCCCCCCCCCCCCCCCCCCAAAATTTTAAATTTTTTTCGCCATGGCATGCAGAGCGAAAAATGACCATTTCAGGGCGGTGCACCCCCCGAAATCAAGGAGGTGCCCCCCCCCCCCCCCGAAAAAAATGTCTGGCTACGCCCCTGCCGCCAGCCTACATGACATGACCAAACATACGGACGCTTTAGTTTCATGACAGGTGCTCCAACCGTGTGATAAGTTTAGGCATTTAGCAACAACGTCCGCAGTTGCAGTCTATGCATTGCTCGAATACCGAATTTGCTTTGACGCGTCGTAGACTCGGCCATGAGTGATAGTGGTTGCTATAACTGTCACATCCGACTGTTCTACTTCCTGTTGTCGAGAGCAGACGACGTGTCAGCGGACGTGTTTTTATTTTTTTTGGCCTCAAGAGAAACTCACTGATACGGCGTTCGCTCTGGTTGCTTGGCACAAGCTCTTGACTTCCGCCACGTTACGGCGCGTAGGTCGTGCTGGACAAAATGATAATTTATGCAGAGCCCAATGATTGATATCCATGGAGATGATATCTTTCCGTGATAGCAGCTACTGTGTCTAGCGTTAGACATAAAGTGTACCGAGTGAATAGGGGTGGTGATGTCAGCGCACTCAAGCGCCCTCACAACCGTATGCTTTATGTCCGAGACAAATTTAGTGTAGTTTACTCTATGCACGTTAACATTATTAAAGAAAAAAAAAAAGAAAGTAACTCGGTCCCATATGCATTTTCTCCTCAGACGATTCGAAGCTGAAAGCTATCTTCTTCTTGTGACGTCACATTAATGATGTCACAAACTCTGGTGACCTGCTACGTCACGATGACGTAGTCGAATGTTTTTTTTTTTTGCATCACTTCGTGTTGACACCACCACCGACGACGACGGTCAGTTATCGTGTTCCACGAGGCGTCTAAAGGCTTTCGCCTTAAAAGCCTGACCTGTGCTTTTCTACCTGCCATTGTCTATTTTATTGCACTAGCTTTGTTTTACACATTGTCATTGCCTTGTCTTCTCTACCACGCAGGTATCTGTCGCCGGCTCCAGCTGATATCAAGCGAATCGATAAGCCATGGCGTCTGGAGCCTACGCCGAGTTGCAATCGCAACAGGCTGACGTGCTACGTCGCCTGCCTCAGGTGATTATTAGGGGCGAAGCTCCTTAGGGTGTGGGTCTGTCCCTCCTCTGTAGTATGTAGTAGTAGTAGTAGTAGGTAGCCACGTATAGTGGGATGTACCCACTCCACGTGATAAAGATGACGATGACGCCTGATGAATAAGCGCGTTCCAGTATAGTGGAATGTACCCACTACACGTGATAACGATGACGATGACGCTGATGGCCATGAAGTATGAGCGCGTTCTAGACCACACATTCTCTTTCTGCCATGGATGAAAACGATCGTGAACGCGCTCTAGCCCTCCAAAGGCAAAACGGCAACGCCGACAACGAACGTTCCCCTGAGCTTAACGTCATATATGAGGAAAACAAAATCAGGGGAACCCCCTCCTTGTGGTCCGTAGAGCTCTTGCACAAAATCATCATCTACCCCATATGTAAATAATAAAACATTGTGTATATACTTTATCAATATGTAAATAATGGAAAACATTGTGTATATACTGTATGTATAATCACACCACACCCCCGCGTTTGTGTGTCAGGTCTTTGTATGATGATCGAGTGGGCAAAATTTACGGGGATTGACGGTTTACCAGATTACCTCCGGAGCTTCACCCACTCATCATCATTCACTTCGTGGATATGGCGTCATTCTTTTTTTATGATGATGATGATGATGATGAAACGTGATGCTCATGTGCAATAGAAATAAATGTTGTAACGAAACAAGCCAGCAGCAACATAACAATATAATAATAATAATAATAATAATGATAATAATAATAATAATAATAATAATAATAATAATAATAATAATAATACCTACGTGTGTTGAATGGTCAGACTATATCAGTCCATGTTACACTTACAATATCATAATGATGATGATTATAATGATTAAGTTAAATGGTCTTCGTTAGTCATTTATAGAAATATAAGCAGTCACGAAGCTCCCATGGCAGGAAAAATATATGTTTGTTTTTTACTCACAAAATGCCCTCCGATATTATGTATTGATATAGAGTGCATATGGGAAATTTTATTATAGATAAATTAGTATTGATATATGCTGCGCACATGATTGTCATTTAGAAGGTTAAAGACACAGATAAATTCTAAACTGTCGTTTAGAGGGTGCCTTTA
>JALIZH010032968.1:4007500-4053788 GCA_030522465.1 Rhipicephalus appendiculatus
CTAACCTGTCTTGCCTTCCTGAGAATTCGATGCCCTCTACAGAACCGGGTGTTGCCGTGATTAAGTACGAAGATAGACAGAGGTACAAAGGAAGTCATGCTTGAGCCAATAGCATCCATTTTACTTCTGTCAATCTGCCTAACATTCCGCGTCGATCATTTTGACGATGTGGGTTCCCAACGGTCATGGAACTCTCGTGTCGCTGCAGTTCTGGTCAGACCACTAATATTTGGGTCATTTCGGTTGAAACTGCACTATGGCTTCAGTGTAGATAACACTCCACTGCTTGAAGAAGTTATGGTGACCGTAATATGCGCTAAGCTTAATCAGGATGAGCACGTTATCTTTCCAGAGGCATTGGCGCACCCACGTTGAGAGCTCGTGAAAGGACATTTAGGTTGCTTGTGCTCGGAGCAGTTGAATGCTAGCGTCCGGGCATATACGCCGTACCGCATCAATTTTCTCCGTACAGTGTTCTCTTATCGCGGAGCTTGTGGCCACGTGTACCACTTGTAAACTGCTTCATTGAAACACGTTACTACAGTGGGTATCTACGGTTCTGTACGCTTCCCACACTTGAATCTATTGTTTACGTGCATTGCCTCAGCATGAATATCTTTTATTGCGATAGCAATTATATGGACAGTCTCGACGGGTTTTTGCCGTCGCCGTTGCCGTCGCCGTCATGTTGCCTATTTGTTCCTAGGTTGAAGGCGAGCATATATTTGCGCATGCGGGGCGTATCACCTGTCTAGCATATGTCAGAGTGGAGAGGAGGAAAGATGACGTGATATCAGAGATAAGCTTGCTACCGTACGCTTGTACAAAATGACTGTAAAAGGCAGGAGAAAGAGTAAGAAGTATTACATAATTGCATTGCCACTAATTGCACGGGCATTAATTGCACAGGCACGAAGACCCCGTGTATTCGTGTAATAACCACCACGTGTAGCCCGAAAGAATCATTTGATATAATACGTGAAGTACATGCAAAACGTTGACTCTATTTGGGAATTTAATTGCGCTGCAAAGTGTGGATTGTCCGTGTCCAAGTTGTTCCATACTGTTGACCAAACGTGTGAGAGCACGGTCTAGTTTTCATGACACTTGCTATGGTGCATGCTGCGACGCATTTCACGTAAAGCGGCCGGTGTCGCATTGTTGACAGCTCTGTAATATATTGTAGAAATACGATGTACACGGCATATATTACATCGTAGTCTGCAACATTACACTGCGCGCAGCTACGGACATTTAATACCTGTGACCTAGTTCCTGTAACTCTTGCATATCAAACATAGCGGTATCCCATGTGAAGCGCTCTTATAGGTAGCTATATAAGCAGGGTCTAAGTAAACATGTACGTTAGCTACATTTTTAATCAAGAGATGTTATTTTTGTAATGCCACTTCACCGTTATACAGGAGCTTGCGGACTCAGTCAGGGTACCGAAGTGGCCTAAGCATTTGGATATGCAAACTTACGGATGTCGCTATTTTTAAAGTTAAACGCGAAGCCGTAAAACTCTGGCTCGAAGCTAAGGTCACCTTTGCTGTCCTTTTGCACGAACTGGACGACCTTAAGCTCAACGTAGGGCTAGTTATCGCATTTGTAACAAAAGTGTAGTGTAGCGGTAAGTGCGAGATAGCTGGCCTAGCATTACACCGGGGCACCTTTTTAGTTTAGCAGATCTGTTTGCAGTTTTTTTTAGAACTTCCGTTACGTCACTTCAAAACTTTCTTTTCCCCCTTGACGTCACTTCTCCCTTCCGTCGCGTGACTTCACGGTCATAGTTAACTACCGTTATGACACTTTCGCAGATGCAACTTCCAGGAACCGAATTCCGGCCTCAGTCACACTTCCGATCCCCATTGCCGGTCTTCACTTCCGTTTCCTACTTCCGATCTGACGCACACCAAAGGTACCAACCATCTTTGATTTGCCATTCCGGATCTACGATTAACGTACGTCCAGCCTGCTCATTCCATCCGGTTAGGATTCTGAATTATACTTAATTAACGTTTAAATGAAATTTACACCTTTCAATTCCTTCCGTACATCACCTCAATACATCTACCTCTTCACCGCAATCACACATAAATTCTAAACCTAGCTCATCAAGAAGCTGTGAGTGACGATTATTAATTTGTCATGTCTTTGAAGCGTCTCCGTTATCGCGACCCTTCCTTGATGTGCTTCCTCACCTACTTTGTTCGTTGTATGGACTGTCCATTAAGCAGCAGTGGTTATTCACAAAATGCTGGAGACATGGCAAATGCAACACTTCCAAAGTACTTATACGGAATGAGGAGAGCTCATCTCTATGACACGACTGGAGGCTGTAACACAGCCGTAGTGGTACTTTACTCACGAACACTAGGTCTCAGGTTTGATTTACTTTGATCGGGTGACATCGGCTATGCTGTGCAAAGAAAAAAATAAACGCACATGTGTCCTCGGACTTCCGCACAGATCAATTTCGATGTTCGATTCTAATTGATTACCCCGTTAAATTTATATTTTTGTCGTGCCTTTCATTTCAACTTACCTGGGCATTTTTACGTGTTATGATATAAAGGTAATCTTCTCTCACAAATTTCCCAGTGCAATTAATTTTCCCTATCGTTTTCTTTATCCATGCGGCATCGATCTCCTTTGAAACTTTCCCTATATCATGGCAATAATTGCAAAAATTCCATGTTTCCATATGATTCTTACGGCAATATATGGCAAATATTCCGGAAATATATGAAAAATATACAAAACATATGAAATCAACGGAACAGCACACGGAACGTATCGGTAGGGGGAATTTTACGTCAGCAAAGGAGTCTTTCTTGGAAATTCGCAAGAATGTACTTTGCAACTTGGGCTGCAAATGGGTGCATGACAATATTTCCATGTAAAGGTGCACTTCAGTGGCACACAAATGTGAAACGCAGTGTGCGCGCTTGCTTATTTCTGCATTTTTCCGCGACGTACTTAGCGCTGAAATTTGGAGGTTGTGCTCGGGTGAAAACCATATCCTGTCTGCTGTTGTACACACGTGAATTGATAGTTTTTATTGTTTGAAAAAAATCACAGGGTCCCTTACGCACTCACCTAAGGCGACTGGAAGGCGAAAGCCTTCGTCTTTTTTCTTCTCAGCCTATGTGTTGATGCTGCCCCACCACCTACCGAAAGCTTTCTTCAGTTTTACGTGGTTTTACGCTGCCTCCAAGATCGGAGGCACCTCACCTGGTTTTGCAATGCCTCCGTGATCGGTTCACCTTTGACCAAGCTACGATGTCATGACGTCATCACGTGACGTTACGTGACGTCACGTGACGTTACGATGACGCCATGATGATTTTTTTTTTGCATTACTCGTGTTGACACCGCCAGCGAGGGACGCCGGTGAATTTTTGCTTTGATGAGGCATTCAAGGCTTTCGCCTTAATAAATTCTTAATTCACACGCGAATTAATGATTTTCTTTTTGGTGACAAGCCTTTGCACCTAGACACCACCCGCCACCTTCCTATATTCCCCGCGGTTCTGTGTCATCGACGTTTATAACATTCCGTTTCTTCGAAGTCGCCTACAAATGGCGACTTCGTGTTGTTTTGTGTGTGCCATATATACACATCAGCGAGTGCACTGCACACTTGCTGTTTATTCCAGTCATTCGGCTCGAAAGGACGCGCCAGATGCAATAAAGTTTTGTTATTTTTTTTTCATCAACTATCCGGCTCCGTCTTCATTGTTCGATCAGAGGCAAGTCCCTCAATTCGAAGTTGTTGCTACTCAGAGTATGAAAGAAGTGAACTGTTCGAGCAGCGAGTTCGTAGTCAATTTTTACAGCGAAGGTGTCATTGTGGGACCCTGTGCCAAAGTCGTCGCCGTTCGCCATCCATGGCGTTCGCTAATACTCACGTGATCGGCCGCGTAAAGAATGGAAAATCGACGAGCCCAGCCTTCGAAGACACGCACACAAGAAGAGTGGTCGTCACGAACGCAGCCTTCAGTGACACATACACAAGAAGAGAAGTTTTGACGACCACACACTTGTGTGACGACCACTCTTCTTGTGTGCGTGTATTTGAAAGCTGAGTTCGTCGATTTTCCAAGCTATGTACCAACAGGCCCAACACCAGACTCTTCCGCGTAGAGGAGGTGTGACTGAAGGGCAGGGTGAATAAAGAAACCAAACGAAATTCCGGCAGGTCTCACACATTGTGGGAATCGATTTCATGCGAAGCCGTCAGGGAGTAGCAGCCCATATTTCAAACGCGTAGCACTTTGAGGTCGCGGATCGACGTCCATCCATACATCTCATGTAACGTGGTCACGCTCAGAATCAAGTGGTCAATACAGGCCTATAACAAGGCTAGCAATGCTCAAAACCGGGTTAAAATAAACGAGCGAGGTCTAAACTAATATAAATTGACAGAAGTAACCAAGAAGTTCGGAATAATTAAATTAATATCGCTAAAGAACGCTTCGGAAACATGTGGACTGACCCACGGGCCGTGGAAGAGAGGACGCCACCGCTTTGCCACACGCACACGATTGCTCCTCCCACCGGCGCTTCTCCGGCACCACATCTGAAGGGGGAAACAACTTGACTGAACTCAATGCAGACGACGCGTATCTCAAATGGCGTAACAAGCAGGAAATCGATAAAGCGCAGCAAAAAGTAGCGCACGAGTCGGACACCGAATTTGTGAATCTGACGAACAAGATTCTACTAGTGCCAGGGAGACCGTACATGCTTACCTCAAACATAGGCGTTATGGACGCTTTGGTCAACGGAGCAGTGGGAACTCTACGAACGGGAATCGCTGGGTGCCCGTGCGACGCACTTCCTCAGGTTACACAGTATTGGAGCTGCCACACGTTTTCTTGCTCTGAACTCGGCTGGTTCTTTCATTGCGGTTGCCCGATTTCCTCCCTGTTTTTCTAGCTGAATTTATGGCGATAATATTAGCTTTACGCAGGTTAATTTCAATTACAGTAGTTGCAATTACAGCTAACCCGTTATCTGTGTGCTCTTCTCTTTCCGCATCTGGTGACACGGCCGTACTAAAGCTCTTTAAAGTACTAGTTCCCACTAATCTTCAATGCACTCATTTAATCGGGATACCAGGCCACGAAGGTTTGTTGCTAAATGAAATGGCTAATTCTTTAGCAAGGGCGTCGCTTTTTGCGCCGATTATTCGTGTTTTCGCGCTAACAGCACAAATCACGATGCATGGCAAGATTTCGCTCACTAACATCCAGGAAAACTTAGTTTCGCCGCAATGAATGCGATAGCGAGAAATTGGTACGTCACACGAAGAACGACATGGAGCTCGATACTTTCAGCGCGCCACTGAAGCACAAAGAAGGACGCTCGAAAAGAATGCACAGATATAGACTATTTTATGGATGGGTTTCAGTGCCGCCATATAGGGCTGTTAACCTTTGTGTTTTGTATATTTGACAACTAAAATAACAGTGTTACGGTACACGCATACGCATGAAAACAGTTGGGTTGGTGCATTCGATGTTTCATGGCCTTATTAATTCACGTCGCGATATACAAAAACAAGAAAACATCGGCTTAACAGCCCAGGATGGCGGCGCCCAAATGTCTTACGGAAAATAGTCTATAGGCAGGACAAGTGTGAACTAACAACTTTACAGTTGTTACGACTTTGTGTTTGAGCAACGCAGTGCAAGTGTCGGCAATGGAGAACCCGACGTTCTTAGAAATCTCTTTTTCTTTTAAACTGCACGCGTGGAGTGACCCCTCTGCGTCTCTGGAGTGACCCCTCTGCGTCTCCTGCCACTCGGCGGCGTCTCATGCAAGGTGTGCCTATAGTTACTGTATGTGGTTCCTTTAGGATATACAGTAACTCTAGGGGTGCTCGGTGTTCTTTTTTTTTTTTTATTGCGATAGCTATTATATGGACACTCTCGGCTGATTTTGCCGCCGCCGTCATGTCCAGGATATTTATATGTATGTATATATATAAAAACGCACAAAGAAAAATAAATCAGAAGAAAAAAATTCCAAAGCGCCCTACCGGGGATTCGAACCAGCGACCCCTTCCTCCGCAGCACGCTGCGTTAGACAGCTCAACCACGCGCCATGCATGTTCCGGCGCACTAACGGCGAGCTATTTATATTGTCACGTTGAAGTGACGGTCTTCGTCTGTAAGTACGCAGACGAGGCGACTTGAAAGCAAATACGCTTTATTTGCAGTAGCGTAGCCAGAAATTTTTTTTCGGGGGGGGGGGGGGGGGGGGTTCAACCATACTTTATGTATGTTCGTGCGTGCGTTTGTATGTGTGCGTGCATATATACGCAAGCAATACTGAAAAATTTCGGGGGGGGGGGGGGTTTCGCCCCCCCCCCCCCCCTGGCTACGCCACTGTTTATTTGGGTGAACTTGTACCCATAACAGAACTTTTGTCAAAAACTATCCGGCGGCCGCAAAGCCGATGGAAAGATTTCGCTGACTAACATTCAGAAAAAGTCAGTGCGGTGAAGCGTCGACGGAAAGAATGCCCGCACTTTCACCGATGCAGTCTTTTTATAGCAGTGACGCTCAACTCACTCGGACACGACCACACCACAACGCGCGCATCAGTCAATAATTTGGTCCCACTGTTTATCACAGACAGGCCCAGCGCGTGAGCGAAGAAGCGACGCGGTAACGACGTGACACAGTAGATAAGCCGAGAACAGATCTGCGCAAAGAAACAGGCACCAACTTAAACGCACGTGGAGATATTTACCGCTGGCGGTACGCAGATCTTACAGCGTACCGCAGATCTCAGATCCACATCACGAGTGGCTACAGAAAAAGGCCACTTTTTCGTGCGCGTCTCAAGGGCAGTTTTCAAGTTGAAAGAAATTGTATAGGAACGTTGTGTGATAGAAAACACGCTCAAGCTCCTCCGAGATCTGCGCACCGCTTCCGGCAAATGGTGTATATAAATTGGTCGCCGTTATTGATCTGGCGCATGCATGGCGCGTGGTTGGGTTGTCCAACGCAGCGCGCTGCGGAGCGAGGGGTCGCTGGTTCGAATCCCCGGTCGCGTGCTTCGTAATTATTTCTTTTGGTATGCATAGAATCAGCGAAATGGCCGCGAGGGCACAATGAGCGTGGCATGTAAGTCATGACGTACATGACGTTCATGTCATGATTTGCATATTACCACCGGTCATTTATATTTATCACGTAGTCATGTCACCCCATACCAGTTTAGGTACACGTTAAATTAACTAAACGGCCGCGAGAGCTCGAAGTTGTAAGCGGATAGATAGATAGACAGACATATAGATAGATGGATAGATAGATATGGTCAAAGTGGATTTTGTTCGCTAAGAAATGCTTCGTACATAAAAAAAAAAAAAAAAAAGATGCGGGTAGCGACACCGCCTTCAGGTTCCCGCACCAGTGGCCGTGACGTCATAGATTTTGACGGCGTCCTTAACGGTCTAACGAGGTTCCCAAACGGCAGAAACGAAATACAATGTCCTCTGAAAGGGTGCCAGTGACTTAACATACCAAGTTCCGGGTACCTTCGTTGAGGCAATGCGGCCAAAATACGAAAACACTCTTTGAAAACCATGACGTCACAATCGTAGATATCGGGCGGGAAATTTAAAAGCTAAGCTTTTGACATTGTTTTTCGCACATGTAGAAATTAACGACGATAGCGTATTCAGGGTATCATTTATTGCACCCTGAAAACTCTATCACCTGCGTGCGTGCGTACACTCGCGCGTACACAGGCAAACGCACACAGAAACGCAAGCACGCACGCACGCACGCACACACACACACACACACACACACACACACACACACACACACACACACACACACACACACACACACACGCGCACGCACGCACACACACACACACACACACTCACTCAGTCTCACTTTCTCCTGGAGACCCTGTGCTTTCGCACAAAGGCGCACACGTCACCCGCAAGAAGCGTGCACGTGGTAAAAACAACCGCGGTGTTGTTCTCGTTCGGCGTGCCTCTCCCTGACAGCGACGAGCGCAGAAACAATAGCGACGCGCACTCCGAGGTGCATGGCGCAAGCAGGGACGCATCGACGACGACGACTGCCGGGGGCTCGCGGTCGTCTCACGTATACCGCCCGACGGCTAACGGGGCGACGACCTCGCCGGGAACGTCGTCGTCTCGGGTATCGCGTGTGCGACCCTCGACGATGACGCGCGAAAAACCCCGCCGCGCCGAGGCGTCGCGACTCGCGTTCCGCGCACAACGCCTCGACTGTCGCGCAACGAATACGACACGCTTGAAATCCCAGCGCAAGGAAAACAAAATAGATAAAAATGCATGGTTGATCCCTCCGTCATAGGAATCGGTATAACACGAAAGTAAAACGTGCCCGTACAGAGGTAATTGAATGTTTACTGTACATTGAAACAGGCGAGTTTGCACAACGTATAACATAGATGCACCCATGTTGACGCTTGGTGGTATACATGTCCATCCCACGACTAACGGCCATGATCAACGATTAAACAAACCATTCTGGTAGCTGAAGATGTTAACGGCGAGAGCGTTATCAGAGCAAGAGGCGTGAAGCCAGAAGAGCGTCGCTACTGGGGCGCGGAACTTGGGCTAAGGTCGCCATCCCGCGCCATGTGAAAGTGTGATTGAACGTACGCCACGGTCAAGACTAGAGGGAAACGCTGAGTGCGTCGTGTCGCCCAAGTAGCCCGGCCGCGACTTTTCGCGGGGCGAGCGTAAGCGAGGAACGCGGCATAGAGTTTCCTATAAATACACTAGAGGGAACTCTGGCGCTAGTGTCGATGGGGGCTGCAACACACGGCGCTTCAGCCAGGGGCGCGATTCTCGCGGTGTCCACTTAGTGGACATGTCCACTTCGGCGGAGCGCGTTCAGTTACGCAAAAAAACGGCGAGTCATGACGTCATGGCGCTCTTGAACACGTCGACGCACCGAACCCGCCAACTCATTCCCAGCGTAAAGAGAAAGAAAGTGGACAAAATGTACCGTAACAGGACTCTTAAACAAACTTGTCAAGTCTGAACTTGCGTATGAACGTGTTGAGATGTTTGAAGAACGATGCAGGGAATGCGTATCGACCTTTCAGGTGCGTCAGGCGGGCGGCCGCGTTAAACCTATATAATACAAGGGCAACGTGATTAGAGTTCATGCACGGCCTCCGAAATGTGCGTCCAAATGCGGATCTCTGGGGGCAGCATTCGTTGCGGCGAAACGCATTCCGTCTTTCTCATTTGTGTCGAGAGTTGCGAAAGCTGCGTGGCGTCAAAATGACGTTGCGGAAGAAAGACCGGAAACAGGCGGCGCGCTCCAGCCAATCAGTGGAGGCCGAAGTGGACATGTCCACTAAGTGGACACCGCGAGAATAGCTCCCCAGCTACTGGAGAGAGGCGCGAGTCACATTTTTGGTTTGGATGGACGCTATGAGCGAGGCCGACGCTTGGGCTAAGGTCGCCACCTCGCGTTGCATTAAGGCGTTGAAAAAATTACACTTCTACTGAAAACACGCCGACTGAGACGGACGCGTAGCAGGTGGGAATCGCGGAAGCCACAGTAATGATGAATTACTTTACTTTACTGCTCCAAGAGGGCAAAACCACCCCGCTGACGAGGAGCACTGGGATGAAAGTATAGATATAAAAGGCGCGTTCGTAACGCAATCAGAGTCTGTGGCAGTGGCGCAATGGCTAGCGTGCTCGGCTTCGGTTGTTGCGGACCGAGAGGTCATACGTTCGACGCCCGTTGACGGAACTTTTTTCTTTGACATCTGATCGTGTACATTTTTTCACCGTCATTTCCGTGACGGAAATACGTCACTAAAAGCACTTTCGTGTTAATAATGTTCCCGACGCCGAGTCATTGCGTACTCTGGCAACCGCGTTGCGTTGCGTACTCTGGCAACACTCGGGGAATCAAGTTGATGCTGCAATGAGTTCGCGCGGTTGATTTTATACTGTTGATAGTACTATGAAACTTACTATCCCTAGCGCTATCGATAGTTCTTCTGTCATCGATAGTTCGATAGTGACTCAACTATCGATAGCATCGATAGTACCATCGATAGTTCTGCATCAGTAATAGCTAGGCGTGCTCCCTCAGTTTTTCCCCTCCGTGACCTTAAATATGGCTTTCCATTGGGAACCTCAGATCTTGGGTGAATGAGAAATAATAAACATAAGATTTGATATCACATACGCAACTATTCATCTTAAGAGAATAAAAGATTCAAGCTGTTCCCGCTTTTCCATAATAGTCCCCAATCTTCAATTGTATCCACTGTCAATATTAGCAAGAATGTTGAAGAAAGTTTCAGAAGATACCAGAGCGCATGAGGACGTTGTTTGATGTAATATTGACGCAGCCCTATGCATGTACTGTCTTTATCAGCAGTGTGGGCTAGTCGCCGTCAGTGCACACTGGTTCAATAAACTTTCCTTTATTACTACTGTGAATCGGTTGTCATTTTCTACCGCTGTTTCGATAACCTCGCCCCTCCTCCTTCACCCCAGTGTAAGGTAGCAAATGGAATAATGGCATTGCGCTAACCCCCTTTTCTTAAACCTTTTTGTCATCACTGTATCCACAGACGTGGTTGATTAACGGGACCTTCGGGACAGCAGTCGAGCACCATAACCACTAGACCACCGTGGTGGGTAGAGGTTGCTCAGGGGTTGTTTAAAATGCGCCAAGCTGACACAGTAGAAGCTTTGACTGTTATTTCACTGCTACGCCACGTATTGGTTGCGCCTGCGCAATCGCTCGCAGCAGACATGGATTGCTTCACTCGGATGCTCGGCGAGACGACTTGCGCAACGGTGACCCGAAAGGTCTCAGCGCGAACTGAGTCATCAATGATGGCCGCGAAACAATGGGTTTGAGCGGCCGCGGAACGCGAACCGGAAATGGCTATGGGGCCCCCCGCAAATGGCACTTGCGTGCCGACGTCGTAATAACACGTCGGTTCAGACGGGTATAACCGATGCGGTAGAGTTTATTGCGTGCGGCTGCGCAGTTTGCATGCCATGTTGGCTTGACGAAGTTGGACCTTCCAGGTGCCCGTTTTACGGGCGGAAGTCTCACCTGGCTCGCTTGTGGCAGCTTTGATAACGGGCTCACCTATATTGCCAGGCGATATCTTTCTGAGGCACCTTGCGTATCGAATATTACCCATTGTCCTACGCGTGCCTCCGCGCCCTAAAAAGCGCAGCAGCAGTAGTTACGGTCGCCGTCACATGCGGGATTGTCACGTCACCTGGGAAGATCGAAGTCTAGGTCCAGTACAAACCCATATTTGTACGCTTACTACACCAATGGTTCTCAAAAAGTGGCTTCGCGAACCCCAGGTGGTCCGCGAAGCCACTTTTGGAGGTCCGCGAAACACATCTCCGAAAGAAAAACAAAACAAAAAAAAAAGCATGGTTGATCCCTCCGTCATAGGAGTCGGTGTAACGTGAAAGTAAAACGTGTCCTTTCAGAAAACAGCTGAGTGTTCAATGTACAAAGAAAATTAACACCATCTTCCCAAAGGGAACCCTGATGGGATGCGAAGCAGCAGCGTTGCGCACGGGTGGCGTCACGGGTTGAACGGCGCTAATGCGCCAGCTCCGGTCCAGCGCCCGTGTCCACTCTGAAGAAACGCCATCGCTTCAAACGAATCTTCCAGCGCTCGCCGCAGCAACTGCGTTAGCGCCGTTCAACCCGTGACGCCACCCGTGCGCAACGCTGCTGCTTCGCATCCCATCAGGGTTCCCTTTGGGAAGATGGTGTTAATTTTTTGCGCGTGAACCGACGAGTCGGCGGTGTAGCGAGCGGCGGTAGCGGCAGGTGTTGCGGGCGAACGGACGAGGCGGCAGCTGCGGGCGCTGCGGCGAGCGCGCGGCAGGCGAGGGAGAGAGTGACGTCAGCGCGCACTGCAAGGGGAGCGTGACGTCAACGCCGTGACCTACTTGGCACCGCTCCAACACCTGCGGCGAGGGGAGCGCGTTGCGGAGCGTTCGTACGGACGCACGGAGGGACAGCGTTACACAGGCTAGTCAAAGAGCTGCTTCGCATCTAATATAAGAGATCTTGCACAATGTCTATTGCTGTTTTAACGTGAATACACACACGTTGACGCCCGGTCGTACATCTTCACCTAGAAGAATGATTAAACAAAACATTGTGAACTTCAAAACGGTAGCTAAGCGGGCTTGTTGGTACGTACACATAGTTATTCTAAAACAGCGCACAAACGGGACAAGAACAGCGCTTATGTCATGTGGTTCTTTCTTGTCCCGTTTGTGCGCTGTTTTAGAATAACTATGAAAACATTGTGGTAGCTGCAGTAGAAAACGGTGAGAGCGTAATCAGAGAAAGCTGCGTGACATCCAGAGGAGCGTCGCTGACTGGACGCAGAACTTGGGCTAACCTCGGCATCCCGCGACGTGTTAAAGGAGTTGAACACCCCGGCAGAACTAGAGGGAAACGCAGCGCCCGTTTTGTCTCGCCTGTAGCCCGGCCGTGATTTTCTCGGGGTGAACGTAAGCGTGGGTCGCGGTGTTACAGCCAGGAAGAGCAGGCGCGCGTCGCAGAGCTATTTTTGGTATGGATGGATACTTGAGTATAGTGCCTGTACTATGAGCGAGGCCGACGCTTGGGCTGAGGTCGCCACCTCGCGGTGTGTCAAGGCGCTGACAAAATTGCACCACGGCCGGTCTGGAGGCACGCGCTCCTCCAGACTGGCCGTGATTGCACTTTCCTTTTGGAAACGTCCCGAATTGGACGGACGCCTAGCACCGACGCGTTGCTGGAACTAATCGTGGGGGGCCACGGTCATGATTCATTACTTCACCGCCGACCAAGAGTACGGTGAGAGGAAATAAGTGCGAGATATAAAATGCGCGTTTAGAGAAAGGGGAGTATCTACCATGGGGTACTGATTGTTTACTTTGTAGGAAACCTGAACCTATAGAACATGTGTTTCTGGACTGTTGGAGTGCTGTTTTCTTTTGGGATATTATGCAAAGAACCCTTAAAAAAGAATTGCCTCCCACGGCACACGGTATTCGTTATTTAGCTACAGGTCAAGGCACTGTGCCTTACGACATGTTCTTTCTGCTGTGGCTTCCTAGTATCTGGATCAACAGCATGGCTGTAAGGAACGGTGACATAAATACGAGACCAGTGAACTCTCACTTCGCCGAGTTGGTGAGTAGACTACGCGAAGTGTTTCGTAAATTGGAATATGGTGAAGAAGTGTTGGTACTGATGTATGCTCTTGTGAAAATGAAAGCTTTTTAATCTCAACCGCGTGTTGAATGTGCTGTGGTGGGAAAATGTGTACAATGTCTGGCAATAAAGAAAAAAAAAGAACATGGAGCAGTGGACAGCGTGCCCGGCTGCTGATGTCGCGGACCGAGGTGTCATCGGTTTCACTCCCGGTGACGGAACCTTTTTCTTTGCGATCTGATCGTGAGGATTTTTCGACGTCATTTCCGTGACGGAAATGCGTCACCGAAGTCTTGGTGGGCCTCGGTAAAACACTTTCGTGATAAAAAAAATGTGCTTTTTGGAGGAACTCTATTTCCCATGACCACGGCCCTTTTTGATTTTTGGTATGCTTCGCCGCATAACATTGTTGCATTACAGCGGACCTGACTTATGCATCCCCTTCTCCATGGCTGTAAAGCTTTTGTTGCAGTTTCCTATGACATATGCCCGCGAGCATCCTGTTTGTAGGCTGGCATATTTGAAGAACAAACATAGCTAGAAACGTGCTGAATGTGGCTACACACCACAAAACTTAATGACAAGCTGTTGAGATCGAATTGGCGTGGCATGTTAGTTTGAGGCCTCCCGCCCTAGTCACCGCAGACAGGGGCCGCAAAGTCAGCCCCATACATTGGCATAATAGGGAAGGGGGGCGCTGCGACTCGGGGGGGGGGGGAATAAAGTCCCTCTATGTTTATATATAGGGACCTTAGGGGGGAGGGGCGCAAAGTCAGCCACATACATTGACCTAATAGGGAGGGGGGGGCCCTTCGTCGAGCCTTCGCCCCCCCCTTGAAGGGGAACCCTGCGCACGCCTATGCTCGCTACCATATGAAAAGGAAGACAGAACAGGCGAAGGAAATGCAGCGCTATTGCGGCTGATGTAGCAGGCTTAGTTTTTAATTGAGGCGTTGGGGCAGCCGAGGTGATCTTGTTCAGAATGTCGCGGCACTTCCTGGAGCATGACCTGGAACTGGGAGTAGGGCAGAACTCGCCACCAAAACTTTTTTTTTTTTTTTTCACGCGGGCAATGGCGTCGCGCGGAACCCCATTTGGGAACCACTGCTCCATAGGAATGGGGCAAATATTCATCGCAGCTCGTCACCTGCCTATTGGATGAGTCCGAAAGAAAAGAAGCTTTCTAATCCATGCAAAACTGAAAAATGAAACCGCGTGCGGCTCACAACGGCCTGCCATTGTCCCGGGCTTTACCTGGTAAAGGTGGGAGGTTCTTGAAATGCACCATCGGGAGAGCTCAGCCGACACTATCGAGAAAAATATGCGTTTCCATAATCCTGAACATTATGAAATGACGGCACAGGTTAGGCTTAGAAAAGATATGGTGCTTATACTTGGCGCGCCCACCTAAGATCAATAAAGAGGGGGCGCCTCGCCTCCCCCCCCCCCCCCACCCTCCGTGCGCAAGTCCCTGCGCGCATGCCCCCCGTGCGCATTCCCATGACCATATATAGGCGTGCGCACGGAAGCGCAGGCGGGGGGGGGGGGGGGCGAGAGTGGGGGGGAGCGTAAAGTCAGCCCCATACATTGACATGATAGAGAGGGGAGGCGCTGCGACGAACCTTTGCCCCCACCTGAAGGGGAACCCTGCGCACGCCTATGCCCATGACCAGTGGCGTAGCCAGGGGGTGGCACACCCCGCACGTGCCCCCCCCCCCCCCCCCCCCGAAATTTTTTTTCGCCATGGCATACATAGCGAAAAATGGCCATTTCTAGGAGGTGCTCCCTCCGAAATCAAGGAGGTGCTTCCCCCCTCCCCCCCCCCCCCCCCCCGAAAAAAATTTCTGGCTACGCCCCTGCCCATGACTACACCACGTACGGCCATCCGGTAGTATTCTGGTTAATTTACGTTATGACGCTCAACGCACGCCGAAAGTCACGATACCGCCCCCCCCCCCCCCCTCGCGAACGCTTGAATTTCGAGGTCTCGCTGTTGCTGCACGCGCTTTTTTTTTATTGTTCTCATTGCGTGCGTGCGTGCGTGCGTGCATGCGTGCGTGCGTGCGTGCGTGCGTGCGCGTGTCAAGTGCGGGGCGCACGAGCAGTGCACGTGATCGTTAATGCACCCGCGGAACCACGACGACTCACCGGCGACTCTGCGTCACTGCGGCCTCGGTGACAAGACGAGCAGAATGAATGCCTTCTTTCGCCGTGATCTCTTTCTTTTTTCCTTATTTCTCACAGGCGCAAGGACGATCACGTAACACGACCCGCACAGAGCGTTCTGAGAAGCGATTCTGTTCCTCGCTCGTCTAGTATGGCTGTATTACAGCATACCGCCCTAATGATGATGCATGCTCGTCCAGAAGGAAAAAAAAAAAAAGCGTGCTCGTTACGCTTGAGCGGAGGCCTCGGGTTTCGGCATATACACATGTTAAACAGTGGCGTGGCTCATTGCTCAAGTTTTACGCAAGCTCCACAACCGCGCTCTTATAAAGTTTCGCCCTCTCGAGTTTCACTTTTACGATGGGAAGACTCACTAACTGTACCAGCAGCCGTCTCCCTTCTAACCGTACCGGGATTACAGCAGATAGCATCGGCAACGGCAGGATTTTGTCTTGGCGGGGTAATATGTAATAATTGATGGGGTTTAACGTCCCAAAACCGCCATATCATTATGCGAGACGCCGTAGTGGAGAGCTCCGGAAATTTTGACCGCCTGGTGTTCTTTAGGATGCACCCTGGGATTAGATCCCGCGACCTTCAGGTCAGCTAAAGTTGACGACTGGGTGGGTTGATAAAGCATCACCATGGGCGTCGGCAGGGGGGGTGCAAAGGGGGGCACGTCCCCCCCCCCCCCCCCCACCTCAAGGCACGCCAGCACTGGCCCCAAAGCCCCGCCAGCGCTCCCCTCCCCCTCCCGCGCCGCGATGCAACAAGAGTTTGCCGACACCCATGAGCATCACTGTAGTTTGTACAGCGTTACTACTCGACGGCACACTAGAAAGATGCACTTTAAAATGTCTGTGTATCTTCCTTGTGTCCCGTCGAGTAGTTGCGCTATACAAAATAGTGATGCTTCAGGTCAGCATCCTGGGGGTTGCAAATCCGCGTTGCACCAGATTTGAACCTGCCCTCCCCCCTCCCCCCCCCCCTAGATAGATAGATAGATAGATAGATAGATAGATAGATAGATAGATAGATAGATAGATAGATAGATAGATAGATAGATAGATAGATAGATAGATAGATAGGAAACATGTGAGGTCGGCCTGTATCAACGTTCTGATGACAAATTATGACCTCTGGATACACGACAACAGATTCCACAAGACGATGCTTCATTTGATACACAACACCGGCCTAACAGCGCACATCTAATACACATATACCCACGAAATATTATGGCCTAAGGGCAAGTCTATGTCTTAATTAAAGAAAAACTGCTCTCAGCGTTGAAGGACGGGGAATGAGAGCAATGAGATTGCCCCCCCTCCCTAAACTTTGAGAAAATCTTCGGAAGCGTCGCGAGGCCTAACATTGGCAGGCCACATCTAACCACTGTTAGCGTCAAAAGTTCACACACTATACGACGCAAGAAAAGCCTGAATAATCCTGTTGCTTTGGCAGCCAGACTTGAATCTAGATATCCGGTCTCTTCTTAAACGCGCTCACATGTACTGAGCTTGAAGGTAAAACTGGTGCGCGCAAATAAACATGACGTGGACATGGAAAGAATGAACATGGCGTACACCAGTATTACCTTCAAGTATGGAACCAACTCGCCCAGCTACAAGTTTTATTGAACCACTTTTCTACTATAACGGGCACTTTCTTCAGTGTTTCTTTTACTCCTTCGTCGTCAAACTACAACCTCTTGGTGAGCCACATTGTCACGACTACTTGCCGAGCAAGATACCTTTCTTTCTGTTTGCCTTCTTGTAACCTGTTTGATTGTAACAACGTGATCACTTCTACTTGCACATGTCTGTTTCATGAGTATATATTGAAGGGTGACGATAAATGAAAGTCAGTTGAAAGCAGGCCCGTAGCCAGGAATGTTTTTCGGGGGGGGGGGGGGGGGGGGCACTTGTTGAAGGTCTTGAAAAACACCTATTTTTATTACTTGTCCTCGGTAAAACACCCCCCCTCCACCCGAATTTCGGGGGGGGGGGGGGGGGCTAGCCTTCCCCCTCTACCCCCCTCACTGCGGGCCTGGTTGAAAGTTTTGCGCCTGTCCATGTTCATTCTTTCCGTGTCCCCGTCGTGTTTATTTGCGCACACCAGTTGCACGTTCGAGTATGAACCCACCCGCCCAGCTACAAGTTTTATTGTACCACATGTACTGAGAAGTTCGACCACATACAGTCACAAACTGCTGCGAAATTCAAAGTTTTCCTACAACCGAGTGGTCTCCGAGCGTTTCGCGCCGACTGCACATCATCGCGTCGTCTCTTCTCGCGCGCGACCACGAAGCCCCTCACACACATCGCAGAGCTAAAGAAGTAACGACGAAAGATGTCAACAGACAGCAGCGACCAAAATTGTGAATATATATATATAAAAAAAATCACGCCATATCCACGAAGTGAATGATGATGAGTGGGCGAAGCTCGATCATTTTCATCCATGGCAGAAAGAGAATGTGTGGTCTGGAACGCGCTTATACTTCATGGTCTTCAGCGTCATCGTCATCTTTATCACGTGTAGTGGGTACATTCCACTATACTGGAACGCGCTTATACTTCATCGTTATCACGTGTAGTGGGTACATTCCACTATACTGCGTCATCGTCATCTTTATCACGTGGAGTAGGTACATTCCACTATACGTGGCTATCTACCTACCTACCTACTACTACTACGACAACTACAAAGGAGGGACAGACCCACACCCTTAGGAGCTTCGCCCCTAAAAAAATTAAGGCAGCTTCGCCTTAGTGCTGCCAAGCCTGAAGGAAGTGTGGAGCTGGGCAGCCTTCTTTCTCTTCCTTTCCTCCTCTCTCTCTTTCTTTCTTGATCTCTCTCCCAGTTTTAGGGGCGAAGCTCCTTAGCCTGTCGGTCGTGCGTCCCTTGTATGTCGTAGCCACCTGCTGATGACGATGACGATCGCGATGCCATACAACACATGGCATCGCGATATGGTCTCACATGCATATCGTTTGACCACATGCCACCAACCACCATCACGTCTTTTATGATGTACCTGCGGAGCTTCGCCCACTCATCATCATTCACTCCGCGGATATGCTATGATTTTTCTGTCTTTTTTTCCCCCCTTTATTTCTATTTATTTCTATCTTTTTCCTGTTCTTCCCGTTCTTTCTCTCTCTTTAAGAAAGGGAAAATTGAAAACCACCCATTTGTAGCACGAAGCCACAAGGAAATCCGTACGGATTTCTCAGAAAGAAAAGCTTTTTAATTGCTGAAAAGTTCGTCCTGGTCCAGGGATTCGAGCCCGGGACCAACGCCTTTTCGGGGCGGTCGCTCTACCAATTGAGCTAACCAGGAAGCTAGCAATTGGCAGCGCGAGGGCGAATTCATCGACAACTCGAAGCACATGAACACAAGTAATGCAAATGAGTTCTGCGGAATCCCGCAAGGTGGCGGAAGGGTTAAGAAAGGGAAAGTAGACAACCACCCATACGGATTTCCTTGTGGCTTCGTGCTACAAATGAGTACACTGTAAAATGGGTGGTTGTCAATTTTTCCCTTTCTTAACCCTTCCGTCACCTTGCGGGATTCCGCAGAACTCATTTGCATTTCTCTCTCTTTCTATTTCTCGCTTGCTTACTCTTTTGCAATTTTTATACGTTTTTAAACCGGGCCCCTTAAGTGCTCCGCACTTAATATCACCATCAAGGCGCTCGGAGAACAAGAGGAAGAAGACTTCTCTTTGGCGCGAGCGCGCGCTCAATGTGCTACAGCTGGCTATGCTATATGTGGTTTTGCCTGCGTCACGCCAAGCGACCAAGACAGCATACGGTGACAGCATGCGACAGCCCGGCCGCCTAAAGTGCTCCGCGCTTAAAAGAATTGAAAACTTGTTTGTCCAAGAGGAGAGGAAATTCATTGCAGTAACACGTACACTGCACGCACATACCATGTGCGTGCGTGTCCCGTTGTTCGTAGATGACGTATGTGCTCGTGTAACGGCAGCAGTTTCCTTTCGTTTTTTTTTTTTTTCGAAATTTGGGGACAAAATTTCAGGTGCGGCCATCACGCGGAGAACTTCGTCGTACATCTTTTCTTTTCTTTTCATATGCATGTTTTTAGCGTTACGCGCCTTCATATCAAACTGCGGTACTCGCTTGTACTGGGAGAAGCGAAAAAGCTGGGGGGACCCTTAAGCTTCGCCTTTACGAGTTGAACGCGATAGCGATATCCTATCCCTAGTGTGTACTTCAATCACTTAGCGCACCCGCTTCAACAGCGAAAGAGCGACCCTCTCAGCCGCACTGGGCCAGTTGGACAACCGCCCCCTAACAGAGAAGAAAATCCTGGGGCCCTGGCCTATCCGGTCTGCAACACGAGCCGCTCTGAAGGCGTTGATGCGGTTTCTGCAAGCCACAGGACTGAATGACAAACTGTGACTGTTCGCGAACAATGCTGCGTAGTACACGGACGGTGTTCCAGACACAACTTTTTTTTTTTTTGCCTACTGTCGCAAAATCTTCTTCCTCTCTTTCATTCTTTTACACCCCCCTTTTCCCCTTCCCAAGTACAGGGTAGCAAACCGGAGTCCTCCTCTGGTTAACCTCCCTGTCTTTCCTTTATATTTCTCTCTCTCTCTCTAGTGCATACTATGTAATGGGTAGCATGCTTTGAACCACGAGCAATTAAGCGTGGCAAAAGTTGGAAATGTTTCCGAACTTGCTATGCACCCACTACGTGGTGTTAAGGGGATACGCGCAGTAACGTGTGTGCCTTTTGTAATGGGTTGACGGCTTTGAACAGCAATGTCGTTATGATATCCACATCTTCTGACGCCCGATGGCAATGTACGCTTGTAGCACGCAATATTACTGCGATATTACACGTTGTATTGTGGCGTATGTATACATGACGCGTGTGTTTGGGAAGCGCGAGTTGTTTTCACTGCATTTCCAAGCAGAGGAGGTTACTTTCAATGTATTTCCAAGCATACGCGTGGCTGTGTGGTAGAACAGCTGCTTGCCACGCAGACCGCCTGGGTTCGATCCACACTCGGACCGGGAAATTTTTATTATTTATTTTATTTGCATCTTTCCCGATTTTTCGGTCACGGACAAGATGATGATTTTTCGCTCACAACCAACGACGCCGACACCGACACCAACACCGACGCCGACGCCGACGCCGGAATTTCTGCAAAACGAACTCTTTAACGCTATCGCGGTAATATGCACTAGGTGTGCCTGGCGTAGCGACGTTCCCCTGGCTTTAAATCGTGCTGTGTAATATTTGGGACACCCGGTATACAAACATTTCTAAGCGACTTCTTTAACAAAGGCTCTGGGTGCGGACATTACACGAGCATATGCGGTAAACGAAAACTTGTTTGTCCAAGAGGAGAGGAAATTCGTCGCAGCACCTCGTACACTGCACGCACATGCTGTGCGTGCGTATCACGTTGCTCATAAATAGACGACGAAGCACGCTTGCAAAGGCATCGTAATTGAAGGCTTTCGCCGTGGCTATAGCGCCGGCTGGCACGCCTAGACGGCTTGGCGCCACAGGAAGCAATTACCCACGCCTCTGTCGCAATCTTTTCCATAAATCGTTCTTCGGCGGACTGCGAACGGTGAAGATGTGTGAGCTGGGTGGAAATCGCGTTCGTAATGCTACAAGGTCAGGAAGGCTATAGACCGGCTTGTATTTAGAAAAAGAAGTTTGCGGCACTTGCCTGAAATGCGTATCGCTACTGCTGCGATGTTTTGCCAGCGTATACGAAGTATTCATAGGTTAGGGTGTGTTTATTATACTACACCTAAACAATTTCCGTGGATGCTCATTAGTGTGCGAACACTATGTACGATGTCCATCAGGCAGGGGCCCCGCCGAAGTTTCGTTGGAGGGGGCGGGCGTTTTACCGAAAATAAATAATGAAAATAAGTATTTTTCTAAAAATTCAAGGCCTTCAGCAAATGCGCCTTTTCCCCGAAAAATATTTCCGGCTACAGGCCTGATGTCCATAGTCAACAGTTACACCATGAAGCACTCTGTAGACAGCTGCGCGAACTGCCACGTGTCCAATTGGGAACATGTGGCGCTATACTTCCTATAAATTATGAACAGCATGTCTAAAGTTCGTGCAAGGTGAAAAACGATTTACATTATCTGTTCAGTGGGCTTAATAAATAGCTGTAGGAGGCGGCGCCAACCCTGAGACAGTTCAGTCTCAGGGTTGGCGTCCGGTGTATCGTGCAAATGAGGGAATGATGAACCGTGGAATTGGTTCCCGAATTCCACGTACGGAGAAGTGGTTCCAATTCCGGTTCGAAACTCGCCCGAGATGTTTCTGAATTTCACCGGAGAACTAATTCCACGAAGTGGAAATGGTCCTGTCCTTCTGAAAGGATCTCCGAGACAACCCCGAAAACGGTACCGGAACGCTGACACAGTGAGACAAGAACGTGAAGGATCTTCGAGATCCTGCCACACGGTTCTGGTCACAAGGATCTCGGAGATCCATTTACAAGGATTAGAGATTCTTGTGACAGGATCTGATACATCGTTCGCGTTGGATGTCTTGTACTATCTGAGCTTCTGTCACAAGGCATCCTTGCGACTCCTTGCTGTTCCTGGGGCTCGTTGAGTTCCTGGGGTTCTTGTCACAAGGCTCTCGAATCGCTGTGATGTGGACTCTGACAGAACAAGACAAGTAACTTGAAAAATGCAGGAGCTCACGTGCAAGAATTGGTGTTCAGTCATAAGGATACTAGAGATCATTGCGACAATACCAGGAGCTCTGATAGAACAAGGCAAGGAACATTCAGGAATGGTCACGGCGGCTTGGAAAGTCTAAAAGCGGTATATCTTCTATCGTATATATGTCTAGAACACTCCAGAATTTTTTTTTTAGATGACCACGGCGCTGTTCTGCCGCTGTGCCTTCTAAACGGAGCTGTATCCAATACTTTGTTTCGCAGTTACTGCAGTACGATGATCTCACACCTAATCAAGACAACGTCCGTATGGTAATGAAAAATGATAAAAGAAGTACCTAAAGAAGTACCAAGCCAAGCAAATACATAAAAAGAAAGTGAAGATCCCAGGTACAGGACAAAAGCCATTCTTGCCGGCACATCATTTATTCCGACAATTTAAAAAATACAAAAAGAAACACTACTCGTCTGCACTCATTAAAACAACACACAACAGGCAATATATAAATTCGCATATAATATGTATACAAAAACAGGCACACTAACTACAATGCATTCAGTTGTACAGCAGCAGAAGCAAGAACTTCAGAGTATACACGTCATCCGTGTCCTTAGGCGTAGCCTCAAGGTGTGGTCACGTGACATGTCACGTGAAGGCTTCAGTGGCCAGTATTCCGGGCCAAGCTAGCCGATGAGTACAATGTCATCTATAGTTTCGAACAGCCAAGCTCAGAGCTTCGGCTGCACGTATGAGTTGTAAACAGTATTAGCAGCGGTGGTTCGTGAGAGACCGTGATATGAGATGCTACGATGGAATTCACGACTATGTTACCGAACTAAAGGGTGCAGTACATTTGTACGCGGCCATGGCACCGTTTTTCAGGAGCGGAAGCTGTAACACAGCTTTAAAAAGTCTTAAGCCATAACACGAACACCTTCTTGCGCGAGTCACCGTACGCGCATGCTCACATTGGCTTCCTGGCGAAGCGAACATCATGCGTTCATAATGACGCCAGCACCACAGCGTTCGTTCTAAAAAAATAATAACAATAACAGGCGCCCAATAAAATAGAAGATTTGTACACCTGCTACTGACGTATGAAATAAGTTTCAAGGAAGAGATGGCTCGATGTGTCTTATAAAAAAAAAAAAGAGGCAATGGCAGCAGCCGCTTATATTTAAACCGAAAGTAAGTGAACGTTTTCTTTGGTCACGTCAGTGATAGTGAAGCGACGAAGGGATGCGTTTCGCAGAACTAGAAGAAAGGTAGCTTCCTGGCGAGTCTGCACGTAACCTTGAATGAACAGAAAGCCAGGGAAAAGGCACGGCGGAAAAAGCGCGATTTGTCCTGACGACAGGTCAGCCAGCAACCACTGTCTCCTTCAGTCCCGAATGATACCGCACATTCACTGTTTTTACTGAGATTTTGCAGCGGCTGAACTAATTGCAGCGGCTGAAACTTTGGTGGAAGACGATCGGCCCCGCTCCATGCAGCACATGACGTCATGCATACCATGGCAAAATGGCGGTCGCCGGCGCTGGGCGGGGTTTAAAACCGGCGACTTCTAGGGCTTCTTTTGCACCTAAATATTTTTTTTACAGTCCACTTTTCATATATGTATAGGCATAACAGACCCTCAAATCCTATTTTTTGCTGAAAACCGCGGATTGTTGGGTGACTGCGTCATCGTGTGAGTTGTTACGTCACGCGCGCTCGTCCCTCCATTTTCTTTGCGTTTCGCGAGCACCCTAGTTGCTCGCTGGTTTCCTGTTCATTCGCGGAACTCTGCAGCACACAAGACGCGCCTTTTTACGCCGGAGTATTACAGTTCCACAAAACGACACGATTTCAACATCGAGGAAAAAGAACCGCCCTCCCCCCTCGGTCGTTAGGCTCGTCATAGCAACCAAGTTTTCCGCCAACATTACACGCTCAATGATCGGAGACGCGTGCACACCGGAGCGGGCTGGTAATTTTGTCATTTTTCCGCCGCTTCCGCAGCTCAGAGACTAGATAAATACATCGACCAAAGTTGTGCGCGCCGTTGGCACTAAGGAAAAGCACCAAATGAACTTATCCTCACGACCTTCAGAAAAAGAAAAAAAAGTTCATTGTACAACGGTGAGTAGCAGAAAATTGCGATAATTCGCGATTTCGCTCATCCTTGTTTACCTACCGTGTTTCGTAAAAGGCACGAAAAAAAACAATTATAAACATTTGATTGAGTGTATGAAAACTGAACAAATTTTTATCAACACGATGCAGGGGACGGTCGACTCTCTCGCATTTCTTCGTGTTTTATCCGCATGAACCACACGTCCCCGGGAATGCGGCTTTTCCTAACAGCACATGCCACGCCGCAGAAGACGAGCATAGTTGCGCAGTAGTGCTAGATGTGACGCGATGATTATGATTATGATTATGGTGATCTCTGAAAAGCATCGCCTATTAGAAGGAGTGGCCATCAGTGGTCAGCTAGGCCTGCTCTTTAAAATCGCTTACTCATCCATCTATTACATAGTGCCATCATGGCGGCGCTAAAACTACGCACGCAAAACAGTGAGCTTATCCACGCTCACACATAGAAAAGTGTTTGTTTGTTTGTTTAAATTCGCTGCTATGCCGGTTTCCGTAAGAGTATTTCACAGTTACAAAGATGCCGAGTCAGCAAAGCGACTACATCATACGTCATCAAAAGCTGAACAACAAAAGGGGAAATAAAGATGTATGAACAGTGCCGGTAACTATTAAAGGGAACAGGGAAACAATATTCAGAGACTAAATATAGCACGTTTCTACACAAATGTACAGAGAGTAACACTTTAGTATTAGAGGCTCTCCAAACACGACACGTCAGCACCTTTTTTTCAGTGATATTTGCGATACCATGAAACTATTTTCGTTTAAACGATAACTAGCTGTTCCCTTTAACAATGTACCATACTGTACTTCGCAAAGCAGCGTAAAAAAGCTCGTTCACACAGACACGCTTAAATAGTATGCGTTCTATTCGTAACACATATACGCGCTCCAAAGTGAGCGAACTAAAACGCTAAAATGACACTTATTCTTACGAACAAAATACAAGAAAAAGTACGAATGTCGTGTAAGGCTGAAATGAGGCATGCTTGGATGAGGTCAGGCATGTCTATGAAGCGAACACTTGTGAAACCTTTTTAAGTCAACGCCATGTTCGATAAACCCGAGCATAGAAAAACAAATATGTGTACAAATGAAAGAAGAAAGATATGTTCCCTTATTTTTTTCTCTCTCAAGGGAATGTGAATAAAAATATTGACACATGATAAACCTTAAAGTACTACTTGATAAACCTTAATGATAAACCTTAAATGAAAATGATAAACCTTAAAGTACTACTTTTTTCCGAAAACGAAACTATACGCATGCTTCCGGTACCGCGAAGTCTTCGCTGCCCTTAGTGAAAGGTATTTGACCTTGGAGGACACGTAGGGCAGGTAACAAAAATAAAAGAGAGAGAAGCGACAAATACAGCAAACAATGTCATATGTCATAACTGGTGCTGAATTAAGCCAATCAGTGACGTGAAAATATTCTTTGCAATGCATAGAGCAATAAAGCTTTGTACCACTTGCAAGGTCTGGAATACTGTGCATAGACATTATGGTCACATCTCTTCCCTCTTTTTATGACACTTTACGTCTACGTCGTATCTTTCTGTGCGCTCGGCCCCACAGTGACCGTTTTCGTGACAACCGCACGTATTTTGCGCACGAAGCTACCAGCACTTAAATCGTTTATGTCACCAGCTTTCGTTTAAGTATCTTGGTTTGACTTGGATGCAAAGGTGTCTCCGAACAACTCTGCATAGACGGAGAAACATTTTCCCCGGTAAAATAACGACTCGACCTCGACAACAGGTGGTGACGTCCTCCCAGCGACGGCGTTTCCTCCGAGTAACAGCCGCCAATCTCAAAGGCTATGCGTTTTATGAACTATAGGCGCCGGATTCAATTGCGGGAGCAGGAAACACATCATGACCGCCGAGCTTTTAGACACCACTATAGTGAACTAGAATATGCTAGTTCTATGCTAGTTCTATACTAGGTGGTGTCTATAGTGAACTAGTATATTCTAGTTAACTACTGACACCGCCGAGGGACGCTGTTCTGGACGCTGCTAAATTCAGCCATATTTTCAAATTTTGTAATGGCGCCATTTTTTAAGCCAATAAGGGAGGCCGTTGGATCCCCCTTGGCCAATCAGAGCTGATAAGATGGCGAATTCGACAACATGGCTGACGTCGACAGTGTCTGGAAGCGCAACCATACTACCGGAAACTCCCGACAACTATGGTCCAGCGGGTCAAACAAATGAATGCTATTATAGACAATGTCAAAGTCCGCCATACTGTCATATTTCGTTACGGCGGCATTTTTAAGCCAATCAGAGAGGCCGTAGCCACCCTCTGGGCCAATCAGGGTTGATCAATGGCGGAATTTGACAACGACCAGAATAGCACCCATAACTCGTCCAGACCACGCTGCTTCCTTGTTCTACCGTCTACTCCTCTCGGAGTCTGTGCTGGCGTCATCATTGCTACTGCGATGGCGGTGAACTCTCGAATGATGAGGCCTTTCCGTCGACGTCGTGGTGATTTCCACAGATTCGCCGCCCGTCTCTTCCTCCTGCGTCCTGTGCTGGCGGTGGTGAGCGTGGTGATAGCGGTTATTCTCACGTCCATGCCCCGTAGCAGACGACTCTCCCTGCTGGCTAGCAGACGACAACTCGGGCTCGGCAGCGGAAGCAGACGATGTGGCTAGAGCGGAAGTGTCGTAGCGGACGCGGTCTCGGCGTTCGAGCGCCACCATGTGGCAGCACTTGTGGAAGATGGTGCCGTGGTCGCCCACAACGCACTGCTCGAAGGTCCGCATGAGTCCGGTGGCCGTAGTCCGGGATCCGGTTCCGGCCGTAGAAGCCCATCTTCCGGTTGTGGGCCCGGTTCCGGTTCCGCATCCGGAGGCGAGCCGCGTAGAACTTGGCGAAGCAGTGGTAACCCTTGTCGCCCGCGATCTGTCCCAGCATGCAGCACGTGATGTCCCGCTGGTTCTCCCAGCCTGCGGACAAATGAACAACGAAACGACGGTTGAGTCGATGAAACTGTTACATATGTAACTGAGAACGACACCTTAAATGGACACTAAAGAAAAAAAACAATTTTTTTCTCGTATAAGTAAGTTTCTCTCACGATACCGAAATCACCGCGCTTGCCTTCAGAACGTAAGCATGCGCCGGGTTCCCCTTAAAGGGGGGGGGGGGGTGCGAAGGTTCGTCGCAGCGCCCCCTCCCCCCCCCTGTGCGCACGCCTATGTTTCAGAAGACGCTTAATTGGTGAGCTAGAAAACGTGCAATAAGAGAACGCAGGTGGCGACGCCACCTTCAGGTTCCCGCACCCATTGCCGTGACGTCATAGACTTTGGATGCGTCTTCTAGTGTCTACGTAGTACATAACCGGTAAAAATGTAGAACGTTGTCATCTAAGGGGACCATAAAGTAAACATATCAAGTTTCAGGAAATTTCATTGAGATCGCCAAAACACGCAAAAATACTTTGAAATCCGTGACGGCATTGAGGGAGATTGCGGCGCGAAATTTAGAAATGATAGTTTGACCTTGATTGTCTGTTCTAGTAGTAAACCTATAATGGTGAGATTAACGACAGTGGATTTCTCAGAATATGATTTATCAGCATAATTTGATTTATTGCTTCACTTTTGTGCCCCTTGAAGTGTCCTATACGCCGAGCCGCTTCGCGGTTCTCACAGGGTCGACAGCGACGTGCCGCTCTATAGTGACGTCAGACATGACGTTTCTTTACAGGTCACATGACCCGAGCTGTTGAGGTCCAAACGGACTCTCCAGTTACACACACCGTAGTGGAGTGCTCTGGAAATTTCAACCATCTGGTGTTCTTAACGTGCACTGACACTGCACAGTAGCACTTCGCCTCCACAGTAGCACAGTAGCATTTCCCCTCTAGCATTTCGCCTCCACTGAAATGGCGACAGCAGCGGCCTGGATCGAACCCGCGACCTGCGGGTCCGCAGCCGAGCCACTGCTAACCACTGCTTCCACCACGGCGGACATGCAACTGCTTAAAACACAACGTATAAAAGCAACACGCTCTAAAGATTGCTTATCGTAGTTTGTAATGTATTCGAGGACCTTTTTCAGGCAAACATAAACCTTTAGTCCTCACCTTCCTTTGAAAATAAAGACATTGAATTGAATTGGAAATGAAAGAAAAACAATAAAACACTGACGGAACACTTTCTGCCGACGGCTCAACATCTCGTGGCCGTGTTACAAGACACGGTACGCAGGAAACCAAGTCATCCAGTTCCGCGTAAACATGTTTTGCCTCCGGACGCGCAGCGGTATATGTATTTTTCTTTTTTTTCGCCCGGTCAGCAAGGACACGTGCTCCAAGATAAGTTCTTTGTGGGAGGACGGCTCGGGTCGCGAGCGTGCTTTTTGAGATGCCGTACACAGCCTCTGTCAAAAGTTTGAGCGCCCCGTGCTGGCGCACTTAGTTCACAACAATAATAAAGAAAGTCGGCGAACTTCAGCGATAATTCCGTATCTCGTCATTCGTTTATAGCGATATACGGAAGAGACGCCTCGCAGCGGTCACCGCCATCTTTTTTTTTTTCTTTTCCTTTTTTTCGCTTCTCGTTTGATCGCCTTCCGCTGATTGTACGTAGCAGTAGCGTAGCCAGAAATCTTTTCGGGTGGAGGGGGATAACTAATATCTGGGTTTTACGTCTCAACACCACGACATGATTACGGGAGAGGCCGTAGTGGAGGGCTCCGGAAATTTTGACCATCTGGTGTTATTTAACGTGCACCCACATCGCACAGCACACGGGCCTCTACCATTTCGCCTCCATCGAAATGCGAGCGCCGCAGCCGGGATCGAACCCGCGACCTTCGGGTCAGCAGCCGAGCACCGTAGCTACTGTTCCACCAAGGTGGACAGGCGGGTTTAACCATACTTTATGTATGTTCGTGCGTGTGTTTGTATGTGTACCTGTATATGTACACATGCAAAATTGAAAGCTTACGGGGGGGGGGGGGGGGGAGGATGACCCCCCCGCCCCCCGGCTACGCTGGTGGCACGTAGGCTCACCATGGGAGACTAGAGAATATTAAAAAAAAATTAAGTTCTTCTCAGCGATGTACTCAACGCGTCGATTTGATCTGCTACGTAGTGGACCGACGTCAACTGCAAGGGGGGGGGGGGGGGGGGGGTCGCACCCCACAAATTTTCGACTGCCCCCACTTTGCACCCCCCCTCCCCCCAATCCCCCCAACAGCAACCATAGTCAAAAGTTCTCAAAAACACAACACACAGAAATATGTTACGTTGCCGGGCTAGTTGGTCACACATTGTAAAATGTTAAAACAGCGCAAAATAGACGAGACTGTCCTGTGTGTTTTTTCGTTCGTCTCGTCTATTTTGCGCTCTTTTTACCTTTTACAACACAGGTTCCGACAGCCTCCCGCTCCTGCGAAAGATGTCACCCCCCTCCCCTCTCGTCCTCATTCTCCTCCCCCCTCCTCCTCCACCCCCCCCCCCCCCTTCCCCGCCAGCGCATGTATATGTCCTGGCGCCGCCCATGCCCGATGTGCTGTCCGAGATACCGGCAGGCGTTTACCATCCTCTGTTCCGGTTCGTGAGCGAGGATTCCTAATTTATCCCTCATATGTTGTGGGCATAAGCCAAAGGTGTAGCTTTTCGCATTTTTTTTTTTAAGAGAGGGCCGGAGGGGGGCGGGATATACATGATAAACGGGCGTTTTTAGGGTGTACTAGGTCTTAAGAGCCTCCCCCACTCTTCCATAGGTGATAACTATACTGTATGCCAGGGGCACAGCCAGAAAACTTTCTCGGAAGAGGGGGCTCCGACATTCCTTCAGATAACTTCGCGCGTGTGCCTGTACGTAGGACGGTAAGTATATGCAGGGATTCGATACGACTCCACAACAACAACACCAAACAAAGAAACGAACAAGCAAACAAAAGGAAAAAACACCGACAACAGAGAAGAAGACACACCCCGAAGTATTGGATTACCAACTTGCCGAATATGCCGCTCTCGTTTTCAGCAGCTTGCTGGGCTATAGTTGGAACCATAGGCGTGCGCACGAGGGAGGCAGGGGGGCAGCCCCCCCCTAGTCACCTCAGAAGGGGGGGGGGGGGGGAGGCGCAAATCAGCCCCATACATTGAATTACTAGGGGAGGGGGGCGCTGCGATAAACCTTCGCGCCCTGAAGGGGAACCCTGCGCATGCCTATGGTTCGAACACTGAACTTCGACGCATTTCCAGCGGTTAGGCGAAACAGGCAAAAAAAAAAAAAAAAAAGAATGCAAGCACGGAAAGAAAAAGGAACAGTAAGAACACTGGTCACTAATTTTAATGAAGTCCGAGGACGAGACTGTTGGAAAGGGCCCAATGTAGTAGAAATAGAAGTACTTAAAGAAGCTTACTTAAAGCAGTTGGAATACTGAACATTGATTCTCTCATTAAGCATATACAGGGATACGAAATGTAAAATTTTCGAGGAAGCGAGGAGGGGGGGGGGGAGGGCTTTAAACACTTACCTCCAGCTACGTCAATGCTGTATGTTATCAGTAGAGCCGAAGCACCTAAACAAAACAATGACGAAGTATGGAAGGTTCATGATAACTGAGGCGTGTCGTCTCAGGACAACCCCTGTCGTCTTTTTTTCTTGTGTGGTGTGTATTTCGCGCCACCCCCTCAGTTATCATGAACCAACACCACCTCGCCCAACTTTTTATTTTACTCAAGTATGGAGCGAACAGACAGAACAGACCCCCATTTCGAGCTCTCCACTTCCGTCGCACTAAAAAAAGTAACATGTTCTGAACTTGCGAATTTCACGATGTAAGGGTGGACAACTGGGTGTGTCAGTTTAGCGTAGTGTTGGTCGTCTTCGTGCATTTTACATCGGACCAAACTTGACGACTTTAGAAGCGGCAGCTGGCGAGCGGACGGCGCTGTGTGATCTGCATCTATTTTTCTCTCTCTCTCTTCTTGTTTTCTGGCCACACATCACTCAAGGTTAACTGTCAACTGGTCGCACGGACGAAAACGCCCTTCCCAGAGGAGTCTGCATGTATACGGCTTCACCGCGGCCCAGTCGCACGGACGGATGACAGGTGACGAAGGAGGTGGGAGTCGTCACGGATCACCGGACCACTTCCGGTCGTCGCTATGTTTGTCTTCTCTGTCGTTCTGTGCGATTTTCGCGTTCCCACACTGCGGTCCTCACCTACAGCTCAGGACTGGGATATATATAGTATATGTACTACGCGTATTCCAGGATACCACGCCTGATCGTTACCGGCGCTCTGTCACTCAACTGCCTCCGGTTTCTGTCGCCAAGAACATAGGCGTGCCCAGGGTTTCCCCCTCAAGGGGGGAGGGGGGGAGGGGAAGGTTCTTCACAGCGCCCCCCCCCCCCTCCCTATTAGGTCTATGTATGGGGCTGACTTTGCGCCCCCCTCACAGAGTCGCAGCGCCCCCCTCCCTATTATGTCAATGTACGGGGCGTCCCCCCTCCCTTCGCGCCCCCCCTCCCCCCCCCCCCCCCATGCCCCCCTCCCCCCCGTGCGCATGCCTATGGCCAAGAATATGTTTTCTCCCACAGCGCATGCGCAGAGAAAGACCTCAAGGCGTCCTTTACGCATTTGTCTTAGACGGCTCGAAAGCGTAAGCCATCCGGTGTGGCTATATTACTGTGCACGTTTTATCCCGCAAACGCCGCCTTTTAAGATTGTCTTTGAACTCACCAAACGCGAAAACTGACCGTCGGCGTCCTCCGGCGTCGGCGTCAACACGAGTGATGCCAAAAATGATGTTATGATGACGTCATGTGGTGACGTCATCATAACGTCACGAAGCGCCAAAAGTTTAACGTCACCACGGCATCACTATGACGTTACATAACGTGACCTCGTTTTATGACGTCATCAGACGTTATCGTCGCTTGGTCACGAGTGGGCCGATCACGGAGAGAGAGAGCAAAACGAGGAGAGGTGCACAAAGTTTGCAATGTCTCCGATTGCCGGAGACAGTGGCCCTACAATACGCCGATTATAATAAAAAGAAGACGGCTTTCGCCTTCGAGTTTTCTTAGGCGAATGCTAAGGGACCCTGTGAGTTTTTTTCGATATGCGCCGCCCATGAAAGAGGCTAGAAATATATATCGATATATATGTAAAAGAGAAGTAGAATGACCTCTTCAAAAACACTTCGCATTAAGTGACAGCGAATGCTACCAAGGCTGAGTCCTCCCACATCTGTCACGACGCGGTTTCCCACGCACGAAAACAAGAAAAGAAAAAAAACTACAAAAGGAAGCACGGCCGGTAACGAGCCGTTCACAGGGTCAGCAATGACTCTCGCTGACATACGAAAATTAAAAAAAAAAAAAGAACACAGATAAAAAAAAAAGCAAAACAAAAAAAATAATAAGACAAGACGATGGATGCGCACGTCTTCCAAGTGACAAGTAAAAATAAAAGCATCGTCTCACCCGTCAGGAAGTGTCGTCTGCTAGCGAACAGACGGCCTGAAGACGCGGTGAAGACAGGAAAAGGAAGAAGAAAAATAATCTAACAAGCTTAGTAAAAATCGCAGACGGAAAACACTGCAAAACAAGAATCATCAGCTCGTTTCGTCAGCGACGTTGCTTTCCCCTGAGCTCTCCATGTCCTGGGAACATTCTTGTTAAGTTTCTTTTTTTTTTTTTTTTTTGCCTCCCCGAAAGTGACCCTCAATATAACTGCACCTCCGCGAAGTGTCATCCATCAGCCGGTAACGATCGAGGACGCGAACCCGCAACGCACACGATGACGACTCACGCTACTTAGTCGCCACGGCCTCAGATCTGACAACGGATGAGGTTGTTTGCTTGCACGATGGCCGTGACATGCTGGCTTCAAAAAACGAGACTGGAATTAAACGAAGGAAGACAAAAATATCTCGTTCCATGGAAAGACTTTACAACAAACAGGCACTGATGGTTCAGTCGCTTAGAAACTAAAAAAAGTTACACCATCTCCCGCTAAAGGGAACCATGTGTAGATGCGAAGCAGCGGGCGCTAACGCTTACACTGGCGGCGGCGTTGACGCTGGCGCTCATCGCAGCGTTGCGCAGGAGAGAAAACTGGGGAGGCGCAAAACACGCAGTGATGGACCGGTGTTTCCCACTAGGGGGAGGGGGCGCAAAGTCGGCCCTATAGATTGACATAATAGGTAGGGAGGGAGGGAGGGGGGGGGCGCTGCGACTCGAGGGGGGGGGGGGCGCAAGGTCAGCCCCATACATTGACATAATAGGGAGGGGGCGCTGCGACGAACCTTCGCCCACCCTGAAGGGGAACCCTTGCGCACGCCAGGGCAGGCGCGCCGTTGTTCGGTGGGTAGAACCTACATTTTTTTTCTGATGTTGTAGCCGAGTATAGTCTAGTGTTTTTAGATTTGGTCGATTGTTCACAGCGTCGACACTCACTGGGCGTTGTGGCCGGCGTCGTCGTGACGCTGCGCTCTGCGTCGCTGCCGTCCTCAGTGGCCTCTGCACCCGTTTCATCGGTGATTATGGCCCGCTCCTCGGAGTCCATATTCCTCAGGTAGTCTGCGCAAAAAGGACGCCCAGAGAAGGTAGAAAAGATGAGAATAAACACATTGCTTCGCTCGATCAATAATGTTTCATTAAAATTGCATCCGTAACCTCTATTAGCACTTAATAAAAAAATTCAGATTGTATGATCCGCCCGACTCATGGCCGATCCCCCCTGAGTGGGTAGGTGCCAACCAGCCAAGGAGCGTCATCATCAAATAAGCGTCTTGTCACGAACACACGTAAAAACAGGCTGAGCCGGTGTTCGTATCTGCCACTGACGTAGCCAGAAGGCAGGTGATTCAAAGCCATGTTTCTTTAACAGCGAAGCAGTTTAAAAGGTATCGGTAATTTGTGCTCCGTCGTGCAAAACTCCTCAGATGGGCATGCATGCGCCACACGAACCGGGCAAGCCCCGCTACCGAGTACAGCAGGTGCGAGCGTTGAACGAAAACTCGGGTCGGCGAAGCGGAGCACATGGAAGGGAGAGAGAGAGAGAAAGAGAGAAAAAATGACAGAAACAAAGAAAGCGATAGAAAGAAATAAAAATAATAAAGGGAGACAAAGGGAACAAGGACATAAAAAGATGGAAAGACAGAGTGAGACCTAGAAAGAGTGAGAAAGAAATAGAAAGAAACAGACACGAAAAAGAGATAGAAAAACAGAGCAGGACAGAAAGAGGAAGACAGAGAGAAATGGAGGGAAACAAGCAAAGAGAGAGAGACAAAGAGACAGCAAGAAAGAGGAAGCGGTAAACACAGATAGAAATACATATACGTATACGGGACATGACGGCGACGGCAAAAATCAGCCGAGAGTGTCCATATAATTGCTATCGCAATGAAAGGGAATGAAGAGAAAAAGATAGAAAGAGTGAGAAAGAGAGAGAAATAGCTAGAGAGAGGAAGAAAGAAATAGAAAGCGACAGATAAAAATATATACAAGAAACAGAGAGAAAAAGACGAAAGAAAGAAAGAAAAAAAACAAACAAGGAAGGCCTCCCAGCTCCGCTCTTCTTTCAGGCTTGGCACCACTAGTGCGAAGCTGCCTTAAAGGGCCACTAAACCACATCGAGTTCAAAAAGGCGAGGCAGTAGTTTCTTTCTCGCCTTCCCTACCATTCCTACAAGGGCTATCTCCTCCTTACCATTTATTTATTCATAAAGCACGTGGGATGTCAGCACTAAGCGTTGAGCCAGTGAGGATTTCGCGCTTTTCGACTACACGCTGCTATCTCCGCTTGCACAGTCGCAAACGCAGCAAACGAAGTGATATCAGTATATCGCACACGATAGTCACGCGAGACAAGGCAGAAAGGGCTTGAGACGGCATGGCAAAAAAGGTAGGCGACGATTCACAACAAATGTCTCTCGTATATCGACCAATCGAGAGCTTATTTCATCCTGAAGTCACGTAAGGAAACAGCTGGCGTCACGAATTGTGCCGCAAAAACGGGAGACGTCGGGAGAGAATAAACGCTCTCGTTTTTCGTATTTTCAGAGGTTGTTTAGCGGCCCTTTAATTTACGGCGAAATCGTTAACGGCCTAATAAAACGCGATTTTTGTCACCGGTGTCGGCGTAAACCCGAGCGATGCAAAAAATCATCCCGTGATCATGTCACCATATATGACATCATTATGACGTAACGGTTCACCAAAAATGTGTGATTATGACGCCACACGACGTGACGGCACATGCTGTAATCACATGACACCGGCGCTAAGTCATAGGTGGGTCGATCACTGAGGCAGTGCAAAACCAGGAGCAGAAAGCTTGCAAAGCCTCCGATCCTGGAGGCATTGCTAAACCACGTTAGGTGCAGAGAGCTTTCGGAGGGGGGGGCAGAGGGGACGATCGAATGAGAAGATAAAGAAAATGGTTTTCGCTTTGGATACTTCTTAAGTGAATGCGTCAGGGTTTAATAGAACAGAGATTTGGACTAGTTTGTTGGTATGCATCTTGCAAACAGCGCAGCAACACGATGACGAAGAAAGAAACAACGGGACTGCCATGCGGAAAGAGGTATACGGGACAGACGGGGCGCTGCATTAATGTGCGCCTCAAAGAGCACGGAAGAGCCAGCAGGGCTGATAAATTGTCGCACATCGCAGCGCACTACGGTGTACATGGTTGTGAAACCTGCTTTGAGGATTGAACTGTCATTAGCCGTCCTAAGAATCAACTGGTAAGAGAAATCATCAAAGCCTATCACATTTGGAAAGAAAAAGATTTGTGAATTAGCCACCCATTCTTTTTCCGTTCTTTTTTTTTAACACCGTTTGGCCCCACTTCATGAACAGAGATTCAAAATGCGAAATCTTGTTATACGCGAAAGCAGCCTAGCTTATATCGTTCCGAGTCCAAAAGGAAATTCCGCAAGTAACGTTTAATAAATAATGGCACAATTATTATTGATAATCTTAACTCATTAAGTGTTGCCTAGTTAGTTATCCTATATAGTCAGTGAGGGATTCTTTAGTGACGTCTATACACGGTAAAGTCAGCAAAGTACAAATAGTTCTTACTTTCACCGGCTGCTAAACAAAACCCTCGATATAGGAAAGAAACAACGCAAGTATCATTATCTGCTTTCGTTAATTATGGCAAAGTCAGTGAACCTCTTCAAGAGCCTTACTTTTGTGGTGAGCGTTTCAGCGTAGTCACCTGGAAAGTGTGTTTTGAGACCAGGCTTAGGTTTCGCTGTGGAACAAGAAATACGCCTATTTGCTCAACACGCACGCGCGCTTCGTATACGTAATCAGCAATTTGAAGTTCTTTTTTTTTTTAATTTGTGGAAGGTTCGAGATGTTTAGCTTTCTGCTGATCTTTTTTTGTTTCTTTATGTTGCTAAAATCTTCGAATGAGAGTCGGGTCTCATCCTGCGCTTTCTCGTGCTTCGGAGCTGCTACATAATTCTGATGCAGTGCGCGGTAGCAGTATCAGTCAGTAACGCCTCGATTACAAACACACGCGCGCGCACGCACGCACGCGCGCGCACGCACGCACGCACGCACGCACGCGCAAACAAACAAACAAACAAACACACACACACACACACACACACACAAACACACACACACACACACACACACACACACACACACGCACGCACACACACACACACACACACACACACACACACACACACACACACACACACACACACACACACACACACACACACACACCAACGCAGCGCCGTCGTGCGGAAGTGTCATCTTTCGTCCGATCGGCCAAACGACGCAAACCAAGCTATATTTAGCAGACGACGAATAACAACACCCGAGCCAAGGCTGGACGACAACGAAGTACGAGGAACCTCGGCACAGCTAGACGGAGGCGCAGCTAGACGCGTACGAAAAACACTCACCACACACGCAGGCAGACCTTGCCAGCGATAAATATTTACCACCGAGCGACCCGTCGGGAGAAACTGGCGGTTTCGACCAAAGGGCGAAAACATTTAAAGCCAATCTTTAGCGTTATGCTTGAAACTAGGGGTGTGCGAATAGTGAGATTTCATCTCGAATCGAATTGGAATCGAATAGTACAGGATAGTGACCCAAAAAATCGAATATAAAAAACTGCATTGAAAATTGAAACAAATTCTGCTTGAAAATTGAAATGAATCCTGCTCATATCCTCGAGCACATAACGCGGTGAGCGACCGCTACCGAAAGACCACAAATTGTACTACAACGGTGAGACTACAACGGTAATGTTATGCTTAATCGTCGCGAGTTCTCCGTGCCCGAAATCTTCGGGCAAACCGTTCACAACAGTGTCTTAAATGCGCGGCGCGGAACCAGTAGAATTTCTGAACGGGTGGTGCGGTGCGGCACTGACGACTGCACAGCGTGAATAAGTTTCCCGTTCGAAGCCAATAAACGAATCTTTCGTGGGCCAAAGTCGGGACGTTTTACGACGCTTGCGGCACAAGCGACCGAACCACGCAAGAAGTGAGAGCCGTTTCGGAAGCGAAGTTGTGAAGGGCTAGGCGGTTTTCTCATGTGACTTTTACGCGCGAAAATGATACAATCTCCTTTAAAATAAACATGCGCTCGCTTTTGAACCAGGATATCGATGAAAGTTTTAACGAAAGGCATGCTGTAACAACGTTAAAGTTAGGTTTAGCCAGCCCGCCGTAACCAAGTCGCACCGTTGGACCTTTGTCGTGTTTTAGATATTCGTGTAGTCGAATTATTCGAGACTTTTTCGAATACTATTATTCGATTCGAATTCGAAACCTAGAATATTCGCACATCCCTACTTGAATCTGTGTGCTGTGACTGCAAGCGGATGCGTCAACTATTTATGACACCTATCAGTGGCGTAGCCCGAAATTTTTCAGTTTTGCTTGCGTATATATGCACGCACACATACAAACGCACGCACGAACATACATAAAGTATGGTTGAACCCCCCCCCCCCGAAAAAAATTTCTGGCTACGCTACTGAAACCTATACTGGGACACCCTAAAGCGAAAAAGACGATAGTTTTCACGTTGGTAAATTACTGTTTAACAATTCCGCAATCACCACACTTGCCGGGAGAAGGCGCTTGGTAAGCGAGGAAAAAACGCGAAAAAGAATATGCGGGTGGCGACACCACCTTGAAATTCGCGCATCAAACGTCGTGACGTCATACATTGCGACGGTGTCTACTAAGTCCTACGTAGTTCCCTAATCTGAAAAATAAAGTAGATTGGTTCTCTCAGGGGGGCCATAGATATAACATAGCTAGGTAGTTTCAAGAAATTTTCGTCGGGACAATGTTGCCAAAATACTAAAATTATACTGAAAACGCAGTCACTGACTTCTTTGTCAACTGGACGTATCATCATCATTTGGACGTATCACCATCTGCATACATCATCATCAGCGTGTGTCAGCTCGAGCTCGACTCGAATTATAGTGAACTAGAATCTAGTTCGCTATAACGCTGGCCAAAAAATACAGACGCGGCGGCAACGCCCCAAGAGGGGCCCACGGAACGCTAGGATGAATGGATGGATGGATGGATGGATGCTATGAGTGTCCTCTTAATAACGGGGCGCTGACAAGTGTGCCACCGCAGGCTCGTCAAATAAAGAAAAAAACTTATTCGTCTTTTCCTTTTTTTAAGTTGGCCTAATGCCTTAATTGTCTATTTCGATTAAATCTATCTTCTTACTATAGGGAAAAAAACGCAAATTCATAGCCCAGTTCCTTTACGGCAGAATGTCCTTCTTTTTCCCACTATTTTTCCCACTAGGAAATGGTGCAGCCGCGCCCCTTGCGGCGAGGAGAGGCATTATGCCTCAGCCGCTGCGTTGCCACGCTCCTCCGTTCGCACCACTAGGATGTGTGTTCTAGTTCACTGTAACTCGAATAAAGCGGTTAACCGCTTTATTCGAGTTCGGAATTCCTCGTAGGTGGTGGACGGTGCTTCGTTCCACAAGTCCTCTGTCACGTTCCCGCTGGTGCTCCGCTCGGGTCGTCGCGTAACACCCCCTGCCATGCCCGCTCCAGAAAATCCTGCATGGTTCGTCCGACGCCGCCGGCCCACTGCAGCCTCCGCCTTGCGCGTGACGTGCCACTTGCAAATGACGCCACGCGCGTTGATTTCGGCGCGAAATTTAAAAGTGATCGTTTGGCCACGATGTTCTCTTTTGGTCATGAGCCTATGCCGGTGATATAAACGACATTAGAGTTCTCAGAGTACAACTTATCAATCTAACCCGAGTCCACTGGAGTAGACAGGGGGTGGGACACCAGGCCCGTGACCCCCCCCCCCCCCCCCCCCGAATTTTTTTTTTCGCCAGGGCACAGGGAGCACAAAATGACGCCCGAAATCTGCCTGCCCGGCCCGCACTTCAGATCAAGAAGGACTCCCCCCCCCCCCCCCCCCCCACCCCACCCCGAAAAAACCTACGCCCCTGAATCCGACTCAGTGTTTCAATTTAGTGCCTCTTTAAAAGCTTTCATGCAGGACGTGAAGTGACATGTGGTGCCGGGTGCAGGTTAAATAGCGCTTTTTTGAAGGCTATTGTGTTTTACTGCCATGCTGGACTGTCCGCTCGTTTTTATTTGCATTGTTTATTGGCTGTTTTCATTGCTGTATGTTGCCCACACGTTAGACATTACGTGGGGCTGTGGACTAGTCAAGCCGCCTAATGACAGGTTTTCTTTTTTTTCCCGTTGTCATCCGTTTACCAATTACATACATGGTGGAAATTAGATTTGACATATATCTGGACGGCAAACTCTGAAAGCGAAGTCACACATATTTCGAAACAAAGGCTCAATCGGTGAATGCAACGCGGAACTATCATTGGTGCATAGCCAACTCACATTTACATCCGGAATACGACATAGGGCTTTCGATGCGATCGCAGTACCGAGCTATGTGTAGGGTACGCGTTCCGCATACAACGGAAGTCCGTTTTCTAAAAGAGACCGCTCTTAAACGGGAAACACGCACGTGCATCAAAATCGTCCGATAGGCCTCAGAAAGCGCTGAAAAGAAAATCGACGTATCTGCGTCTAAGCGATGATTTCCCAACTTTCAGTTGTCCTTTGTATGCGCCGAATGAAAGCCAGGGCCTTCAACAAGCTACAACAGCCCTTCGGCCCGCCGGACAATACGATGCGGACCCCGGAACGACGTCAGATCCGTCCCGTAGTCGCTTCCTATCTCGACTGTAAGGCTGTTTCGGTATTGCATTACTTCTGTTCCAGTTGAATAATTATATAATTGTTCGGCTCTAACATCCCAGAACCACGATATGATTATGAGGGACGCCGTGGTGGAGGGCTCCGGAGATTTCAACCACTTGGGGCTCTTTAAAAATCTAAGCACACGGGCCTCGAGCATTTTTCGCCTCCATCGAAAATGCGGCCGCCGCAGCCGGGATTCGATCCCGCGAACTTCGGATAAGCAGTCGAGCACCGTAACCACTATAGACCACCGCGGCGGGTAGAGTTGCAGTTTAAACAAGCAAGATTTCTATTCCTGTTGTGTACACCATTTTCAATTGTCCGATTTTTTTTATCTCTTTGCTTGCAAAGCTTCCCCCCCCGCCGCCCCACTTTTACCCTATTCGTAGCCGGCCCCCCGCCGTGACTGCTTGATGCACCTCGGCCCTCCACCTCACAAGGTTGCCGACTACTTCTGGCCTAGAAAATGCACGGGTAACCGTGAGTGCACCCTGTAGAACTAATTACGACATGTTTTTATAAGCTAGTTTCGGTTCCTACCAGGCCTGTATCTAGGGGGAGGGGCTAGCCCCCCCCCCCCCCGAATTTCGCATGGAGCGGGGTGTTTTACCAAGAGTAAATAATGAAAATACGGTTTCTTCGAGGCCTTCAACAGGTTCTACAACAGAATATGACGGAAACAGGGGCGTAGCCAGAATTTTTTTTCGGGGGGGGGGGGGGGGTCAACCACAGTTTATGTATGTTAGTGCGTGTGTTTGTATGTGTGCGTGTATATGTACGCAATCAAACTTGAAAAATTGCGAGGGAAATGACATCCCCCCCCCCCCTGGCTACGCCACTGAATGGAAAGGAAGCCGCTTGCCGCTTCGGTGCCCCTGCACTAAAACTCTCCAATATCGTTCCGCAAATCCGACTAATGCGACAACCTCTTCTGCTAACGCGTTCCTCGTTACGTAAACGGCACGGGGTCGACGATCTGTACGACTCCGACTGGCGCACGAGCGAAACGAAAACGCCTCCATCCACAGAGGTCGCTAGAGGACGAGGCGCAAACCGAAAGTACGACGACGCACTTAAACGGCTCAGGAAGCTCTCGAAAGCGATTACGCGCGCCCGTTTGGTCGGCCACCGCGGCGGACTCGTTATAATCTTACAAAAACAGGCGGCGATGACCATGCCTCATCGCACACACCCTCTCCACTCTGGGAGAGGAACGACGTCGTCGTTGGGTCGAGATCTGACCCCGCGATATCGCGAGCACGGTGACACGCAAAACAACAACAAAAAAAAAAAACTGGCCCAAACTGGCGCTCTCCTCTCCCGGCCTGCTACTTATACCGTATATACTCGTCCAATGGCCGCACCGACGTAAAAGTTGCGCTTCGAACTTTTTTCGAAACTTCCACCCAAAATATATTAAAAAAAATTACCAGTGCGTATTAGCTGCACCCTTGATTTTTTTTTTTTTTTGAAGTTGAGCACAGTGCTGTTTTCCGTTTTGTCGAGTGCGCATTGCGAAGCCTTAGATTCCTCATCAAGCGCGAAACTTGAGACGACGTCGGGCGTCAACACGAGCGATAAAAAAAAAAAAAAGCTTCACGTTATGACGTCACAATGACGTCACATGGACATCGTCGCTTGGTGAAAACTGCGCCGATCACGGAGGCAGTGCAAAACCAGATGAGGCGCAGAAGGCTTGCAATGCCTCCGATCTGGAGGCAGTGCAAAGCCACGTTAGGGGAAGAAAGCCCGAGTCCAAGGACTCGGAGCCGTCACCTGAGGCACCGCCATCATCATCGACATAGGAGGGATGGGGACAGGGGTTAATCCCCTCTCCCCCCCTCCCCTCTTACACGAAGGAAACTGCCGGACTCACTTTAAATAAAGTTCATTCATTTATTCGTTTTGGAGAGGGTCGCCCCCTATTGAAAATGTGTCCACCGTGTGAATGGTGGAATATTCCACCATTCACCATAATGGTGGATTATGGTGCTGGGATATGGTGGCATATGGTGTACGCTGGCGCATGACAGGTGCTGGCGTACGTGTGGACACTGTAGAATAGCGAGCGCTAATCGGCTCTACAGCGTCAGAACCAATCATGCCTAGCTGCCACATATAAATAACTGTATAGAAGGCAATGTAGAAAGCATTAGCAAAAAAAAAAAAAAAAAAAAAAGCCACATGAAAAAGAAAAAAGTCGTCCGCCATTAGTCGCTGGGGAGAATCAATACATCTCCTGATAAGGAAATGTTGAAGATGGTTTTCGTCTTAGAGTCGTGTGAAGTGAATACATAAGGTGCACTTGGGAGTCTTTACGAAAAAAAAAGAAAGTGTCTTTTTAGAAGCGCTTCTTGAAGGGCTAGTTGGGTGAGGCGATCTGCAGAAAGGCCTCTGTCTGCTCGTTCTGTTGACATACTTTCGTAGTGTCCAAAAATTGCCCATTCCCTTTCAAGTTGTGTCTCGTTCTCCGCGTAATGTCCGCACCCACGATTTCCACCCCAATTCTTGGAACAAGAAAAAGAGAAGGACTGCGGCCATTGTGCGAGTATATACGGTAATCGCTGCTGCTACTCGAACCTCTGGAGTCGGTACCAACCTCCGAGCGATCGCGCGAGAGGGAGGCGTCACTGACTCCCCGCGGCACAACACACATCCACACCCCCCTCGGGGGGTGGAGGCAAGCGTAACACGGGGAGCGCTCTCTGGAAGTCGTTTATTACGTCACCGCCGTATATAGTGGCCAAGAAAACATTAATAAGAAAGGGCCACGACTTCTCGGACTTGGGTGTTGGTGGGGCAGGCGCGCGGGGCGTTAGAGAGGGGTCAGAGCGGTCACAAAGTCGAGCGCTGCCCGCGGTCAGTATGACCACCCCACACCCCCTTTTTTTTATGTGCAGAGCACATTAGGGGGGCCGGGCTGCCGTAGGCTGTTGTCGTTGCTTGGCTCGATGTATATGCTCCATGTGTAGCATACTGAGCGCTCGCTCGCGCCAAGGAGCTCTTGTTCTTCGAGCGCCTTGATGATGATAAGTAAGCGCGCGTCGGCGCTAAGGAGAACAGTCTTCTCTTGTCCTTCGAGCGACTTGATGATAAGTTCCGCACTTATCACTTATCACCAGGAAACAAAAAACAACTAATGCTCTAGGCGTAACGCAGGCAAAAGCACGTATAAAAATAGAAAAAGAAAATGAAGCAAGCGTAAAATAGAAAGAGAGAGAAAGGTGAAAAATAGGAAGAAAAATAGAGAGAGCAAGAAATAGATAAAAAAGATAGATAAAGAGAGAGGAAGAAATAAACAGAAATTAGGAGAGAAAGAAAAGAGTGAAAAAAAAAACGGAAAAGGAGAAAAACAAAGAAAGAGAGGAGGAAAGAAAGAGAAACCCCAAGAGAAACAAAGAAGGCTGCCCAGCTCCGCACTTCCTTCAGGCTCGGCGCCCCTAGTTCGAAGCTTCCTTAATTCTTTACCTTCTGTGGTGTGTTATCGCCCCCCACCTTCGGAAGCACAGCGCGCGCCATACTATATAATAAGCGTGTAATGCGGTAAACGGCGAACACAGTGAACGTAAAACTCGTCGTACCCGCTGCCATCTGCGTTTCAGATGTTCAATGCTCGAGTATTGCCGGCAGATGCTATTGGCAGAGGCTATGGAGCAGAGGCTCCAATTTTGACAGGTCAATAGGGGGGAGAGGGGGGAGCGATGGCGAGGTTCGTGTTGCGTGGAAGCCGAACTACATGTGCATTGTTTCCGACATACAGATAAAATGTATTACATGTAACGATTGTTGTATCTTGATTTGTTATGCGTGTAAACTTCGTTTTGTATTTGATACTACCAACTCCTGCTTACAGGCTCATCTAGAGGCAATCAGTAATGTATAAATAAATAAATAAATAAATAAATAAATAAATAAATAAATAAATAAATAAATAAATAAATAAAATTACTCACTGTAGTCAGTAAGCTACCCCTCTGTCACTGTGTCAGCCTTCTACCTCAAGGTTTCTTTCTCATTTCCACGTCTTAGTGGCTTTCACCGAGTTCAACCGTGTACTAACTTGCCCTACAAGCAACTCTCTCTGGATATAGGGTATGTGCGAGACAGAACATACAGAGGGGCACCGTCTGCAGTGAAAATGCGCACAGTCAAAGTCAGCATTGGCGTAGATTGACGAATAGAGGGAAAGGGGGGTTAACCTCCAGTTCCTCCCTCCCCGCCCGGAAAGTGACGTCCAAGCGTATTTTAATAGCGCGTTAATAATAATAATTATAATTGTTGGGATTTAACGTCCCAACATCACGATATGATAATGAAGGGCGACGTAGTGGAGGGCTCTGAAAATTTCGACTACATGGTGTTCTTTAACGTGCATCAAAATTTATAAGTACACGGACCCCAAGCATATTCGCCTCCATTGACAATGCGACCGCCGCGGCCGGGATTCGATCCCGCGACCTTCGGGTAACGTGTGAATGGGAACCAGTCGGTATACGTATTCATAGTTAAGAACGGCGCTAGACAAACGCGAATAAGATGCACACAGAACTGGCGCTGTCTACACGAATATAATCATCATCATCATCAGCCTGGCTACGTCCACTGCAGGGCAAAGGCCTCTCCCATGTTCAGCCAATCGACCCGGTCCTGTGCTTGCTGCGGTCACGTTGTACCTGCAAACTTCTTAATCTCATCTGCCCACCTAACTTTCTACTCCTCGCGCGTTTGCCTTCTCTTGGAATCCAGTCAGTTACCCTTAATGACCAGCGGTTATCCTGCCTACGCGCTACGTGCCCGGCCCATGTCCATTTCTTCTCCTTGATTTCGACTATGAAGTCCTTAACCCCCGTTTGTTCCCTGACCCACTCTGCTCTCTTCCAGTCTCTTAAGGTTACACCTATCATTTTCCTTTCCATCGCTCGTTGCGTCGTCCTGGATTGAAGTTGAACCCTCCAGGTTTATGCTCCGTAGGTAAGTACCATGTCAATATAAGTATCAATATATGTAACACACGCACGTGGTGTCGAAGAAAAATTTTCCCCTCTTTCCCCGCCGCCTCAATGAAACTCTTGGCTGAGCTTTTGAAAGTCGTGTAGCAGATACGTAATACTGCCCATAGAGTTTCCTACACTTAACTAGGGGGAACGCTGGCGCTGCGATCGTTCAGCCACCATGGGAATGATGGGCAGCACACGGATTCCGAATGCACTTGTGGCTTGTTTTTGTTGCGTTTATTACAGATAAAAGAATGGATGAACTTCGTGAGGCAGTTTGAAACGGTGAGCCTAAAAAAGGTCAAGGTGGTGAAGTGGAACTGCTGAACACTTGCTGAACTTCGTCTTGTGCTGAAATCCGTGTACTGCCCGTCATTCCCATGCCGGCTGAAACTATGACGCTGCCTGTAACGCCTAACCATAGCGATGTTTGTTCGCTTCGGGTGGTACGTCCACCCACCAAGGGAGACTAACGATGGCGTGAGTGAGAGAGAGAGAGAAGGAGAGGAGGAGGCGTGGCGCGAGAGCAAGGTCACGCCACCCCGCTGTGCTCAACATCTGCTTCTCGAACACGTGCCGGTCGCACCACCCGAAGGGGCACGTCCCTTACGAAATAAACGGGAGCACGTGACCTGCGACGAGAGGAGAGGATCACCACCACCGGGCGAGTTTGTTGTGCGTACACACACCTGCTGACGTGTTCCTCGTTTCTTTTGCGGAAACGCCGCCGATTTCGGACTTGGCGAAGAGCAGAGCGACGCGCATTCGACCCCGGTGACATTCTTGCACGCTG
>JALIZH010032969.1:600000-820000 GCA_030522465.1 Rhipicephalus appendiculatus
TGTTGGCTGGTGTTGAGCGAGGCTTGGATCGAAACGTGGATACGCCTTCAAAAACCGATTTTTTAAAAAGTTTATTGTGAGCGCGAAAGACTTGTACAGTTTATTATGAAGTCTGCAATAAAAAGTTACGTTTACGCGAGACTTTAAATACAGGCAAAACGTAAATTTGAAGTAGACATAAACGTAGTGGCACAGTGCTACAGCGTAGACGTTGGTTTCTCTTCAAGATTCAGCGATACGTTGATAATGGTTATTGACATTTAAGATTGAGGCTCGTTACTGCTACTATTTTGGTATTTTATTAAACAATGTTCAAAATTAAGCGCTATAGCAGGTACAACATGACGCAGTTTGTGCTAGAAGAAACTTGTGCAACTGTAGTCTACTCAATCGTGCGCCCGCGCAAAGTGCCGGTACTTGAACTGCTCACAAAAGTACGAACCCGGGAGAGAAGACTTGTCATACCACAGGTAAGCGATGGAGGAATGCTTATTTGCGCCTGTTGGTCGAGGTATAATAAACAAAGTGGAGCTAAGCATCCAAACACGAAATCAGAGCGGAAGCGTTATTCGTCCGCCGTTCACTCGTTACTTAACTGCTGTTCCAGTTTTTTCATTTCTTCTACAGCGGTGAATGCTGTGCTGTTACCGAGAGTGAAGTTAGACAATAAAAAGTTTCTACACATTGCGAAGCGCTTCTTCACAATTAAATGTTGGGCAGGAATTCAAGTGAAGCCAATACTCTTAGCAGTCTCTCGAGCGAGTCACCCGCTGAAGCTGCATAAAGAAAAAAAACACCGCGGAGAAAGCATATTCGTATTGTACCAAATTTATTTTAATCTTGACTTTAGTTGCATTAGTGCTTTTCTTTATTAGCTCGCGCAGGTTCCCATTGGAAAATCCACCTGTCCTGCGGAAATGGAGTTCAATAAGGTTGAAAGCTGGGCTAGTTGGTGACTGATCATTATACCGTATGGTGAAGTAGCGCAATTTTCGACAGGGACAAAAAACAGAAGATGGCCGTAGCGAGTATCGTGTCCATCTTCTGTTCTTTGTCCCTGTTGAAAATTGCGCTACTTCACCATACGGTATAACGATCTGCGGAAATGGCTTGATGCCATGCGACAGCCAGGCTTTAAGCCTGCAAGCCATCACACGCTGTGTTCCGCACAATTCAGGCCAGACGGTTTAGGAGCGGTCTGCGGAAACGTCTTCTACAAGAGGGTGCTGTGCCTTCACCGTTTGAACATCCAAAGTCTTGTGAAAGCACACATGTATGTTTTCTTAAGTAATAATTTTATGGAAACCTGTGGCATACGTTGTAGAGCAAGAATAGCGATACAATTTTAATGATAAAAAGTGGCATCGTAGTGCGAAAATCTGAATGCCTTACTACAGAAAATAACATAACTGGAATGCACTGATACGTTGATTTCACAGATCAAAAGTTAAAAAAAAAACTGTGCACATCAGCAATCGTCATTACTTTGCTTAAGGAGGTGGTATGGTCTTTTCATTTTTGTGGGTTTATAGCATAAAACCCAAACAGGAAGGGCACAATGCAAATGTTCATTTCAAAAAGTGGGAAAACGATGGTTTTGTAACTGTAAAACAGATCCCACGCACTGTGAGAATCGATGTAATGCGAAGCAGCCAGGAAGGAGCAAATCATGCATTACATAACTTGGATGTCATGTTTAACGTGTAAGGACCTGTCATTTATTTTCGTCATACAGTTACGTCGCGCAATACCAATTTTGGTGTATATCAAGCTGGCGAACTGGACGCAAGCGCACCATGAGCGTGGCATGTAAATGGGGTTGTAGATGGCATGCATGCCATGATTTTCATGTTATCGCCTGCTACTTATGTTCGTTATACAGTCATGTCACTCAATACCAAATTTGGTGTATATCAAGCTAACGAAATGGCCGCGAGCACGCCATGAGCGTGGCATGCAAGTCATATCGCACATGACATGTCATGATTTCCCTATTGCCACTTGTCATTTATGTTCGTCGTACAGTCAGGTCACTCAATACCAAGTTTGGTGTATATCAAGCTAACAAAACTGCTGCGAGCGCGCCATGAGCGTGGCATGTAAATCATACTTTTCATGACAAGTTAGTCAAAATTTTCATGATATGACCAGCCATTTATGTTCGTCATACAGTCATGTTACGCCATACCAAATTTGGTATAAATCCCATTAACAATGCGGCCGGGAGAGCACAAAGTCGTAGGCGGCTAGATAGATAGCTAGATAGATAGATACGCTCAAAGTCGCCGAAGTTCGCTAAGAAATGCTTCGCATTTAAAATTATCACATATACTAGAAAAGCAGGCTGTAAGCTTACTAGTGCTTGCAGCATCAGCCACATGCAAGACGTTTCGTGCCTCAAGACAGCAGAATGTTTTGCTGATGGGCTCTCAGGAATACTACACTTTTCTGCACTTCAGCTGCAGCAATGTTGCCCAAGTGATGAAGACAACAGGCCAATAAAAAGAATGAGCCCACAGGGTGTGTGTTTCTCGACTCTGTACAAAAAGCGGTCACCTATGCTCAAAGAGGTTCAGTTAGCAGTAGAAAACAGCGCTACAAGACGGGACGAAGAAAGGACACAAACCACGGCGCTGACTAACAACCAAATGTGCTTTATTCTGCCAGTCCACATATATATGCTCCGCCACAATCTCAAGAAAACGGAAAAACAAAAAAGCAAAAACACCAAAAATGATGATCAGCCTGCGTAGTGAAAGGAGTGGTCCTTAAGAAAGTTAAATCAAGGGCTGTCCAGTTGTGCGAAAAAGCGGGACTTGCAAAATTGGCATCATCCGTGAAGGCCTGCAAAGAAACCAGCCTTTCAGCGTTTTTCAGCGCCAAGACTCACAAGGAACTTTGCCCGTTCCGGGCCATCGTCTCAGAGCGCGGAACCTGGCAGCGAGAAGTTGGTGCATTCCTGCAAAGGTTTTTGGACCTCCTTGACATCGACGACCCCTACCTCATAAGGACCCCAGGTACTGTTTCTGCCTATCTCCGAGATGACTGTCCAGAGGGTGTATGTGCTTTTTCAGTCGATATCAAGGACTTATATTACTCGTTGCCTCAGGATGATGTGTGTGCAGAAGTTGGTAATTGCATTGACCGATACGGTGTTGTTAAGTTTCAGAATGCATGTGGAATCACTGTCGACAAGTTTTTAGAGTTTTTAAAGTTTTATATGCAATCTACCTTCATCAGTTTTGACGATAAGCTTTTTATTCAGCGGAAAGGAGTCTGCATAGGCTCATGCATCGCCCCTGTTCTCAGCGACATTTTATTAGCCAGCTATGACCGTAATCTCGACAGCAAGCTCAGACAGACTAGCACGATAAAGGTGATGAGATACGTGGACGACTTTTTAATTTTTTATAGCACTAACCCTCGTGACGTGCAGCCTGCTGCTGCAATTTTTGACATATTCCTCACGGAATTAACTCCACTTGAATTGACTACTGAGTATCCATCAGACAATAGGCTACGCTTCTTGGACTTGGAACTCTCGTTCTTAAACAACCATGTCTGTTGGGGGGTATGCGCCTAGGTCACAAAAGAGCCTTCTCCCTTTCTCTTCTGCACACTCGAAGATTGTGAAGCGCGGCATTGCAAGGGCTTGCATGAAGGCGGCGCTTGAGAGGTCCTGTGACCACCAGGTTGAAGCGAGCTTTTCTTCTCAAGTCGCACGTCTGAAGCTTGCTGGCTTCCCAAAAACGCTTTTGACAAGCATCGCAGAAAGCCTCGTATCTGGCTTTAAGAACAAGTGCTCTACAGCTGTTCAGTCGGCGACACCCCCGCAGCAATCAGTGGCTGTGATACCTTACGTGCACAAGGTGGCACATAATCTTAAGAAAGTGGTCAGCAGGGCAGGCGTTAGGTTGTTGTTTTCGGCCAAAAATAAACTTGGTAGCCTGTGTCAGCAAGTTAACCGAGAGACCAAGACGAAAAGATGCAGCAAGAAGCACCGGCAAAAGTTTGTTGAATGTTGCGAGGGTGTGGTGTACAAGATTCCGCTTTCTTGCGGGCGTTACTATGTGGGTCAAACTGGCCGGTGCGCTAATGACCGCATGCGCGAGCACGCGAACAAGGTCAGTAAACAAGCTAGAGATAGCCAACTGTCTATTCATTGTAATGATTGCGGTTGCCAGCCATCTTTTAAAGATTCTATTTTCCTGTCAAAATACCATGGAGAACGCGCGCGTCTCATTTCTGAAGCGTATCACATCCATAACGGCGGCGAGGCATGTGTTAGCCTCCCCTCGATTTCACTCCTTCCGAAGGAGATAACATTTCTGTCAGATTGAGCGTTTTATTGCCTCTGCGCAGGCTGATCATCATTTTTGGTGTTTTTGCTTTTTTGTTTTTCCGTTTTCTTGAGATTGTGGCGGAGCATATATATGTGGACTGGCAGAATAAAGCACATTTGGTTGTTAGTCAGCGCCGTGGTTTGTGTCCTTTCTTCGTCCCGTCTTGTAGCGCTGTTTTCTACTGCAAATCATGAACCAACCAGCCCAAATGCGTACTCTACTGCAGGTTCAGTTAGCTTGCACACCTCTTGCTTCAAGCATCCAGCGTCTGAACCGGAAAAAAGAAGCATTTTTGCAGAATTCGAAGAATCCATTTATGGAAGGTAGTGTTCACTTTATGTTCTTCCGATATTTCTGCATAGTTTCAGGCTATATTTAACTTATAATGTGTTACAATTCAAATTCTACCTTTATGACCAGTGTGCACTCAGGTGGTTGAATGTCGAATGTATGATGTCACAGCAGTAATATGTTCTTCCAAGAATATTTTTCTGCACAGAACTACAAGAGTGACCTTAGGCATTTCTAATGACAGCATGAAAGCAGGAATTTAACTTGAACATTACGGCCAGGTATTGATAAGTGTGTACACACGCATAACGCCCAATGACTTCACAAGGTTAGTGTACGAAGCACAGAGAGAAATCCAAACCATCACGATAGTAAAATTGCTTCAGTGATCACACCGAAACATTTCCACGAAGAAACGCTTTATAGATCATGTCGACTGCACATTTCCTGGTACACAGAGGTGTTTTTCTGATGTCTTCCACGATGTGCCACAAGCGAGCAGCACTGAAAACTTTGCCAGGCATGACTCACCGACAATATGCGACCTTTCGCAACAGCCATCGACGACACCAAGCCTATCTTACCATGATTACAGCTCCAGGGAGTGTCCAGAAGAAAGGGTGAAGAGCTGAGTGAAATGCTAACACCAGCAAGAAAAAAGATTAAGGTGCTAGAGGTAAAGGCAGCAAGAGCGAAAGGGAGAACTGAGGATCTACAAAATATCATTTCTGAAATGAAAAGAAGGCACATGTTGTCAGATGAAGCACAAAAAAAAATCGGAAGAGTTTGGAAACCTGCCATTAGTAATAATGAAAAACTGGAGCAAAAATGCAGCAGAGCAACCTCGTGGCAGAAGATACAGTGAAGAGATGAAGAAGTTTGCGATGACTGTTGACTGCTACTCGCCACGCGCCTACGAATACATGAAAACACTGTTTCCAATGCCAAGTGTCCAGGTAATCAGCCAATGGCTGAAAGTCGTCAAAGGTTGGCCAGTGTTCACCGGCGAAGTTTTGGATGATTTGAGAGTGAAGCACAAAAACGATGCCCCGAGAGAGCGACTCTGCTCTGTTGTGCTCGACGCAATGAGCATAAAAAAAGTTGAGCTAGACACCCAGTGGCCGCCTCATTGGCTTCGTCGACCTTGGTAATAGCCAGGGTCCCATCGATTCGGAGAATGTGCCACTGGCGACTGATGTACTCGTCTTTATGGTGGTTGGCGTAGAAGCACCCTGGAAAATGCCATTTGGCTTTTTTCTTTCAGCGGGACTGTCTGGAGAGGGGCTCAAGAACCTAGTCGTTCAGGCCATTTGCTGCATCGCTGAATGCTGCTTGGAAGTGGTCGCTGTTGTGTGCGACTGCCTTGCTGCCAATGTTGCAATGGCAAAACTACTGAGAAGTAGCTTGATGTGGGCGAGTTGGTGTAACATACTGGAAGAAATAACGTTGCGCAAATAACACGAGGACGAGAAAGGAACACTTAAAACAGACTGGCGCAAACTAACAACTGAGGTTTACTTCAGGAAACACAAATACTTATACATGTAACAATCAAATGTCAACTTCAACACGTGCTCAAGCTCTAACGCGACATGAAGGTGATTTCTTTTTCTTGGAGTGCTACTGACGCGCAACTAATGCAATTGTCCCCTGCGCGCGCAATGTAAAACGCCTCGAGGATCTCCCTCTCTAATCTATCGCCGGATCGTCCCAAGAATCTTGTCCGATTAAGCATTGGACGGCAGTTGCAGCGCTTACAGTGTTCTGCCATATGCCCGCCCGCGTTGTGACCTTCATGTCGCGTTAGAGCTTGAGCACGTGTTGATGTTGACATTTGATTGTTACATGTATAAGTATTTGTGTTTCCTGAAATAAACTTCAGTTGTTAGTTTGCGCCAGTCTGTTGTAAGTGTTCCTTTCTCGTCCTCGTGTTATTTGCGCAACGTTATTTCTTCCAGCAAAACTACTCGGGTGCCATATTCACGAGCACACAGATGCGAACTTGAAGACGTTCTTCCCTCATCCACGCAAGAAAGACGAAGTCATCTTCTTCCTATTCGATGCCTGCCATGCCCTGAGCTACTTCGGAACCTTCTTGGTGACAAAGGAGTTCTGTTGAGCGCAACTTACGGGGTAAGGAATGTTCCATTTTCAAAATCATTGTGGCTTTTAAAAAATACATACTATTTTGTGAGCACCTGTACTGCAATAACTAATCAACATTGTAGATTTCCATGTCTGTAGACTTCGTCGTTCTTCAAAAACCATAGCGCAAATAAGAACACGGGACAAGAAAGAGACGTGCAGGAGCATAACAACGTTCGCCTGCAGAAGCATAACAACAAAATCGGGAACACTGCCACTGACAGACACCTTGCCGGCCATTGTAAGAAATGTGACGCGTGTCCACAGTCGTAACATTGTTCAATCAGACAGTTGTACTGTATCGGCACCGGGAGAAACAACTAGAAAAATCGTAGAGGGGGGCAGAGATAGCGAGGGCAGGGAACAGATGTGTCAGTATCCCGTCTATCCTGTTATCTGTTGAAGAGCATGAATTCTGCTAGTCTCTTCTTCCTTTGTGGTCCGTATAGTTTGCGCTAATGTTTTCACCTTAAGTGTTCGCATAGACACATGTCCGTTTCTTTCTGGTTTCCTTTTTTCGTCTGTTTCTTTTTTCTTCTCTTTTCTTCATTGCAGCTTCAAAGGGTGCTTATATATGCTCAGATTGGGCAATAAAACTTCAGTTGATAGTGAGCGCCTGAGCTGCTCTCTTTCTTGTGCCGTGTTCTTATTTGCGCTATGGCTTTTGAAGAATGATGAAGAACCAGCGCGCCCAAACATTCTCCCTTTTGAAGTGTATTTCTATTACCTTGGGCCTTTCTACTGTTGCTCCTTCAGATTTGCGTTCCTTGGTTTCCCACGCTGCCTATGCTGAAGTTCAGGCTCGGGCCCATTTCTTCTGCCTTCGCTCCAAGATACTCCCTCCGGCGATTTTGGCTACGCTTACGGGCTTCACTCCGTCTTTTAGCCATGGCGGAAGGCTGTGTAAGATCCTCCGTGCTGAGTGGCGACGGCAGGCTCGGTTCTACAGAGACTGGCTGCACGCTAGCATCTTCTGTGACGGAAACGTGAGACGCGCAAAGAAAAAATGGCGGCAGTTTTCCAGGCTTCTCGCTTCTACCACTGAGCGTTCTGGCGCCGGATGCTAGACAGCCTCCGCGTTCCTGTGTCTCCCAAGGTCTCGCCAAGTGAGGGCAGACTTCACGGCATCGGTGACGTCGCACTTCCAGAAGATGACGGCAGGATTCTTCGCTTGGTCCCAAGCTCGCAGTCCAAGCTCTGCCCTTCGCGAGAGGGCAAAGCTGAAGACACGCGCTAATGGGTTTCACCACAAAGTTGTATCTCACAATCATATTGTGGTTTTGGCAACACCTAGAATTCTAATTCCATCCCACAATACTCACACAAAAGACACCGTGAACTAAAAAAAAAACGCTTTAGTCAATCATCTCACATACACCAGCTTACCGAAATGATTTGAGGTCAGTTGGTATCAGAAAGAATTCTAAAGGAATCAATATTTTAAACCATTTTGTTCACAAATACCACGAAGTTTTCAGATAAGTGATTTAAAGTAGGAAATAAAAAGGGAAACCAAGCCCACAGCATTACAGATTATATGTAGCTGTGATCATGACCAATATAGTTATTTTACTTTGAGTAATGCAGCATCTAGAAATAATTTCTCAACCTGGCAGACGAACTAGGAGCATCCACTGGCCAGAGGTACTATATTAAAAACTATTATATCACAAAGTTTAATAATAATGGATGCAACGCTTAATAATAGCCACTTTGGTATTACTTGAACATCACCAGCAATTACTCGTAACAATAAAATTTTTTTTGGCTAGGTAACATCACATAATACATACTACTAAGTTTCACGCAACTAGGATATTGAGGGGAAAACCTCAGGATGAATGAACTTTCTGGTGCGTATGCAACAAGCATTCGCCATTAATAAATGAAAAATGCATTTTAGAGATTTCGAGCATGAGACTCAGGTACTGAAACTAAAGATAATAATCCCCCCTATTACACAGCTGAATATTAAGATTATAAAATAAAGTCGGGAGCCATGGAAACGAAAATGAGACATAACTTTAAGGTAGCAGTACAGACTATGTGACAAGCTGGTTTCAGTTTATTGTTCGTCTAGCGGAGATGTCGACAAATGAGAACATTTTTCAAGCATGCCTTTTACGCCTTGTGCGACGCCGAAATGATTATACGTGCCGCCTGCACAACTCCTTAGAAACAACACAGGGGGGGGTCTTTAGCAACGTTCGCGCATCAGAAGTCTGAGAAGCATTTGTGCGTTTTTAACACCTTCAGTAACGATAAAAGTGTGGTCCCAGTTACATTTCGCTCACATGCCCACTTTAGCAGCTGCCGACCCATTTCTTCAAGAGAGCCTTGCTCGGAGTGCTCAGTGTCGCGTTTACTACTGCATGCATCACGATCGCTGTCACGATTCACCAGGATATCTGCTTCGAGTTCAGACGCGGTGTATGCCACATCGGCCGGCGTTTCTACAGCACATCCTTCTACAGGCCCCTCGGTGAAGTTACTCGGACACGGGCATGAGCTGGCGCCAGAGAACACACTGGCGCTGTAATTCGTTCAGTTTACCTGTCGGTGGAGCAACACGCGATTTCACATTCATTACCCTCCTCATTACCTACGTTTTCAGCAGTTGAGTTTTGTGCTGAAACGTTGCTTTCATTATTTTGCACCAACGCGGTCTGGCGAAAAAGCGGCTCAACAGCAGCATCAAATCGGCTATGTTTTTGCCGACGTGATAGCGAGTCTATAGTTTTCTCTCCATGAAAGACGCTTTCACGCGGAGAGCGAAAGATGATACTTGCGTCTGTTGAGTACCTGAGAGCCAATGAGATCCCGGAGTTTCTACATGAAAAAGGAGGACGAACGAGAAGCAATTAAATTCCCAAAACACAAAGAAAAGAAATCCAACCAGAAACTACACGGCGAGCACGAAACGTGGAAGCCGCGTTCGCCGCCTGCCAGCTCTCTCTGGTGGCTTCGGTCGGCGAAGAGGGAGCCAGAGCGGCGTCACGGGCGGCCAATGAGAAGGCACGACACGGTGACGTATAATGTATATGGCGACAACGGGTGGCGACACGATGTCGCGATAGTCGCGACGCCGCGAGGAGGGTGCTAGGTTGAGGAGAGAAAAAGACGCTTTTCTGCCGCACGTCTCAGAGTCTGCAGGGGAATGCGATGGGAAGTGAAAAGAAGTACAGACAGGCAGGAAGCATGGTGGCGTGGTCAGCGCGGGAAACAAGCCCGGCGCAGCTTTGTTCGTGGCCACCATGATGCCGCTTCGCGGCGGTTCCCGGCGTTCGAGCTGTTTTAGCGGGGCCAGCGCAACGAACTAGCTGTAGATGACGCGCGAAGGCCCAGAGGCACGCTCGGAGGCATGCCGTTAGGGCGACCAATATTTATTATTGAGAACGTATATACACGTTCTTAATCGTAACTATCAATATTGTCTATGCATATAGAGCGACCGAAGTTCATCTGCGCATATAAAAAATTGTCTACCAAACGTTCTAGAAAAGAACGTTTAGTAAACGTTTCGAAAAAAGACTTCTTGTAAAAAACGCTTTTTTCAACGTCTTCTAAAACACTTCTTGAGGAAAACGTTTATTCAACGTCGCATAATAAGATGTCCGCATACCTTTTTAGACGCTTCGAGAAGTTCTTAAGACGTTTCGTGGGAGGCAACACCTGGGTGCTGAATTGTGATTTTGAATGCAGCCGTTAACCGGGGCCGTCGACGATGACGTCCTTGTTCTCGAGCGGACGCGGCTAGCTGGCGACCTGTTGCCGGAGCGCCCGAGGCAGCCGACGCAGCTTGGCGGACACTGGCACGATGTGCTGCCGCCTCTTGGGCCGGTGGACGTAGTCCTTGACACGTCCCAGGGCCTCGCCAGGCAGGTGCTCGAACACCGGAGGTTCACCTGCAGGAAGGTGCGAAGAAGGAGGTGTCGCGGGACGACACGTTGAAGTTGCGCCATCGATCTGAAGTTGCAATTGCTGGATGGCCTCGAGCCGCAGCAGTGAAGTACCGTACACAGTCACGTAGAATGTGACCTGAGCCTGCTTCCCTCGGTGTTGCAAGTCCGTATGGAAACAGCCCAGGATTGGGATGCGATGCTTGGGGAAATTGTGCAGGCGAACTCACGCTTGCAGCAGGCAATGCTTCGAAGAGAAAAATGCGTAGAAGTCCCTCTTCGTCATCAACGATGCAGTGGCTCTGGTATCCACCAACAATGACATGTGGACATGTCCGCAGACGACAACGGCAATACGCTAGTCCTTTGGACTAGTCGTCGGAGCTTGCACGGACAGAACTGTGGCAGTGCTGGAGTCAGCGTCTTGGACGGGGGTAACTTCCTGCACCGACGCTTGTTTGCGGCACACTGCCGCGAAATAGTCTTTCATATTGCAAAAATGGCATTACTTCTTCTTGGCCCGACAATTTCTTGAAGTCGCCAAATGTCCTTACATGCCGCAGCGACAACAGGGGCCTACTTGAGGCTTCGCCGCAAGCTTTTGTGGCTGCTGGCAGTGGACGCAGTCCTGGAGGCCCGCTGACGAGCCCGCGTAGCCATCTTGGGCGCGGCCACACCAGCTGGGAAGGGGGGGGGGGGGGGAGGCGCCGCCATGTTGAGTCGAATGCGGAGCCGGCGAAGGAGCCGACCCGTCATTTGGCGCCGCTGCGGCGCACTGGATGCTTTTCTATCGCCTTTGCCCGGTAGGGAGCTGATTAGGCACAGGTGGGCGGCAATGATGTGGTGTTTCGGGTGTGGGTGTGACACTTTTGTTTCCGGGATGGATGACAGATAAATGGTATCGCCTTGGTTGCTTGATTGCATAAATTTTTATGTCTATTCAATAAACCTTAGTTGAAGTTGAGCGCCTGTCCTGTGTGCCTCTTGTCTATGTCCCCGTTTCTTAGCGCTCGTCTGTTTCGCATCATGTATTATTTCTGCAAGTTGAGGGCTAGTTGAGAGTCCTTGCCTGAAGCCGTGTAGCATAGAATATAACAAGTTATTTTTCCTCGAGGTATGTCACGACCGCCTTATTATCTATGTGCTCCATTAACTTGCAACATGAGCTGGTCAGGGATATTGGCCTGTATGTGTCTAGAAGGTGCTTGTTTCCACCTTTGTGAACTGGTACAACCTTTGCGCACAACCAGACTGCGGGAAGTACTGCCCGTTTAGTTGAAGATTAAAAATTTTGTGCAAGAGAGGGGAAAGTTGACCCGCGTATCGCTTGAGGAAAGTGTTTGATAAATTATCAGGCCCACACAATTTTTGACGTTTATATTTAGTAGCAAGTTCATCATGCCGGGCTCTGTTAAAAGGATATCAGGCATCACCGATTCATGCTCTGGCAAAGGCGTATTGGCAACGTAACCACGGGAGAAAACAGACTGAAAATATATTTTGAAAGAATTAGCGATGGTACATGCGTCATCCACAATTACACCGTCAATTTCCAATTTGCTGTTAGAGCTTTCCGGTTTTGACATGTACCGCCAAAATTTCCGAGACTGATTCGTCTCCGTCAATGTGTTAGCAAAAACGTTCTCCCTCGCGTATCTTAAGCTTTCTTTCAATTCTCGCGAAAGCTGACTAACCAAGGTGGAACTTTGTTTTTTCTTACGCATTCTTTGCACCTTTCTTTTCAAATGTATGATGGTTCTGGTAATCCAGGGCGTTTTTCGCCTTGTTTTTTTTTCACCTTGCTAGGAATGAATGAATTTTCGCAAGGCTAATCCCATATTTTAATTTTAACCATAGGTGACTCGCGGTCAATGTGCTCTCGTCGACGTTGTCCAGCATCATTTCTAGATAATCACTAATGCTTTCATCGTTCTTTAACCGCTAATCTTTAACCGCTATTCTCGTGTCAGTATTAAGGCGCCTAGCAGCCGTATGAAGGCCTTCGAGTGTCATTAAAATCATTTTATGGTCGGATATACCCTCTTCTATGCTAACTTCAGGTGTTAGATCTGCGGAAACAAAGGCAACATTTAGTACTGAGCATGATTGTGCCTGGACTTGTGTTAGCTGACGCACAGTTTGAACCAATGAGAAATTGCGCATGATATCGAATAGGAGATGACAGCTTTTGATTTCTTTACTGCCAGAAAGCAAGTTCTCCCAGTCGATTCCGGCCAAGTTAAAGTCCTCAGCTAAGATAAGTTTGCTCCTTTCAGTCACGTGGCTACATAGGTCGGCACTTTAAGGGAGTACTCACTCAAACTCACTCAGCACAATTTTTTCAGCCTTCGCACTCACTCACGTTCACACTCACGTCCACTCACACTCATGAGTACTCACTCATACTCAACTCACCACGTTCAAGTGAGTGTGAGTTGAGTGCACTCATGAGTGAGTGTGCCGAGCTATGCGTGGCTATGCAAAAAGTCGTACAGTTCAACAAGAAAGCTATCCGGAGCAGCCGGACGTCTGTAGACACCACCTGTGTGTAAAGTGGCATCATTGACTTTTATTGTACACCATGCGCTCTCTTGATGAGCGATACCATTCATCACTGTAGGAGACAGATGCCGCTTGACCGCAATGGCAACACCCCCCACCACGACTGTCTCGGTCTGTGCGAAAAAGTACATATGAGGGAGGGACCACTTCAGAATTGTGGACATCGGAGTTTGAACACGTCTCTGTGATGACAATCACATCTGGGCTGTACAATAACAGTAGTTCTTCAAATTTATCAAGTTTGTTGACAATGCTCCTCGCATTGAAGCACAGTAACGTCAGTGGCGTAGTACTTTGTAATCGTCAGTCTCTAGAAGTGCTAGCGTTCGCTGTCACGTTAACATTCAAGCGCCCTAATGATATCATTTTGGTCTCGGTGTTATTGCAAGCGTACAAGTTATCGTTGATCTTTATTTTGTCATAAAGGAGCGTGACTTTATCGCCATTACTCCGATTGTCTGCCGAGGCTTTCCACAGTTTTTTGCGCACGTCACGAATTTGTGGAGAAAAGTCTTCAGAAATGGAAATTTTGCTGCCTTTCATTTTTGAACAAGTGTGAAGAACTGTCATTTTTTCTGCGAAATCGTAAAAGCGTAGTATGATCGGCCGCTGTATACCTGCCTTCTTTAGACCGATTCGGGGCATACGTTCCACTGTTTTTACCTGAACGCCTAGAATGTCATGCAGTATGTATGGCCTACACCGCTGGCGTCCTTTTTGCAGATGACCCACTAGAAGGCTCTCGAGAGTGCAACCCATTTCTAGGTTCCAATGCATCGCTACAAGTATATTTTTAGTTACAAGTGCTTCAAGTGCTGCATGATTTTCGTTCTCGGGTTCTTTCAAATCATATATGACGATGCTATTACGTCGACTCGTTTTCTAGTTCATCGATTTTTATCGTCATTTGGGCAACCTCGCTGCGCATAGCGTGCCCAGTCGCTTCACACTTATCAACTTTCTCGTGATATTGCTGAAGTGACGACAGAGTAACTTCAATTTCTGAAAGCCTGTGCTGTACACTGTCAATTTTTATGAAAGGGAACACGTGAGCGAGTGGCCCGCGCGCTCCGGCGGCTGCTTGCAGCGCCTTCAAGCGTGAGCGATAGCAACCACAGCCTATTTTCGCGTCATCTAGGGGCGAGCGAAACCACCAGTCATAGGTGATATGCAGCACACAGAGTCGATGCAGCCGGCTGCAAGATTGCAACCCCCCCCCCCCCCCCCTTCAAAGCGATTACGCAAGAGGCAGGGCCAGCGGCGCGTCGTCTGCTGCTGGTAAACTATGATTGGCACGCGAACGCACTCGAAACAGTCTGCCGCTTGGCATTCACGCGTTACGCTTCGGCTCATTTTGAGTGGTTTGGGTGGCAGTGCTGCAGTCAGGTGAGCTTTCCCTGGTGATTTGCCGTCCTGAAATCCCTCACCGAATGTCGTGGAGAACATATTGGATAGAATCCTACTTTTCCGAGAACGTGTCGCCTGCCAATAGAAAAAGTACTAGTATGTCAGCGCTTTATGCTTTAAGGTCATGCACAGTGCCGCTGGGGTCGTGATGAGAGCGCGAGATGGTGCTGCGTGGCAAAGAGGAGAAAAGGTCTCGTGGTGGCTCGGGTGATTTTCATCGATATTTATAAGTAACGTAAAAGACGTGAACATAAAACGTTAAAAGAAATATTTTCAATTAGTTTATCGGAACTGAAGAAATACGTCAATTGTCGTTTTACTTTTGACATCAACTGACAAAAAAAGTACCACATTGCAATACTTGTCAATACTTAGTGCCATCACCATTTGTGGACATGACAGCTGCCGCTCCAGCTAGTAGGAATTCACATAGAGCAATGGTTAGGGACGTGTCGCTACTCGGCATCTCCCACTCCTCCTTGATGGCAACCCAAAGGTCGTCCACCAAGATTCCCTGTAAGGACCGGTCCACCAGCGCGTTTTTCAAAAGTGCCCAAACGTTTTATATTATGCTTAGATCAGAAACGCCCCTAAGCATTGAAAAGTGTCGCAATGTGCTACTTCTGTTCGATGAGGGATTTCAAAACTGCTAACCACCCCAAAAAGTTCATCTGGCTGCACTGCTGTCGCCTAGATCACTAAATAAGCCGAAGCGTAAAGTGTACGTGAAAGCTAAGCGGCAGAGCTTCCCCATTTCGAGTGCGCTCGCGTGCCAAGCACAGTTTACAAGCAGCAGACGACAACCCGCGGGCGCCGCCTCTTGCGTAATCGCCTTCAAGGGGGGAGAGGGTTGATATTTTGCAGCCGGTTGCATATCACCTATTGCTGGTAGTTTTGCTTGGTACTAGATGACGCGAAAAGAGGCTGTGGTTGCTCCCGCTCACGCATGAAGGCGCTGAAAGCAGCCACCGGAGCGCGCGGGCCACGCGTTCGCGTGTTCCCTATCATAAAAATTGACAGTGTACGTTCATCAAACCAGATTCTAGGGCTGAATGCGAAGCTGGAATTTCTGTTACAGCGCGCAATATTTCGTCTATTTTATCGCTGCCGGGGTTTTGTTCAACATCGCCACTTAGTTACAATACCATGAGAATAACACGCAATGATTGCAAACCAGAAAGCAGTACGCACTGTGGGCTCGGCAGCACTACCAGACAAACATTGTTAATCTTAATACAAGTACAAGAGCACCATTTGTTACCAAACTGTACGAAGAATAGTACGAAGTAAGTCATTCTGCTCTGGGCGGTGCCACCGAACCCAATAAGCCGCGGGTGACTGCTGGGCCTCCTTTTAAGCTGATCCGCCGATGATCCAGGTGTCACTGGTAAGCCGTCTGGTTGATGCAGACGCAACTCAGGCGACTGAGAATCCGCGCGTCTTGAGCACAACGGGGTGAGTACCGGTGATGCGTATGAGTACCGGTGATGAACTTTCATGAAGTAGAGAAGCACCCACTATGCGAACCAGAACACTGTAGTATAATAAGGCAGTCAACCACCACCACAGTCAACAGAATCATGGTCGAGGGCACGGAGTTGCTGCTTAGCAATGGCTAGACAGGTGGTGAGTGCAAGCAAAGGATATAACACGCACTACCGGTAGTATCTGTCGCCCTGGTTGACTCCATTGCTTGACCTTGCTTGCATGTGCTGTGGACCACCGTCCGTCCACAGCACATGTAAGGTATGCAAGTGCCCACTATACCCCCCACCGTAACTTTCATAAAGTAGGGAAGCGCCCATTATGCAAACCAGAACAAAAAACTTCCTCATCTCCCACTAAAGGGAACCATGTGCGGATGCGAAGCAGTGGGGAGATAATTAGCTTGAGCGGGAGGAACGTCGCCGCTCTCGTTTCACGGCAGCGGTCCGAGAGCTCACCATGGCGCTGCACAGGAGAGAGAGTGACGCGCGCGCGCTCCGTCAATTTCATACCGCGGAACTACCGTGGCGCCCCCCAGCGGAGTATGCAGCTGTCGCGCCACCTGTCGTGCGCGCCGCTCCGCAGACGACTCCGCGTAGGAGAGGGGACGCGCAAACGCTGTTGGGGTGTGGGACGCGGGAAGGAGGGACGGACTAAGCCCCCCTCCAAACACATGCAAGCAAGATCAAGGAATGGGGTCAACCTGGGCGACAGACACCACCTGCCTAGCCATTGCTAAGCAGCCTCTCTGTGCTCTCGGCCATGACTCTGATGACTGTTGTAGTGGTTGACGGCCTTCATATTACTACAGTGTTCTGGTTCGCATAATGGGTGCTTCCCTACGTCATGAAAGTGGCCGAACGCGGGACGCCGGAAGCGGGACGCGGGAGGGTTGCGGGAGGGACGGACATAGCACCGAGCATAAGATGCTTCGCATCTAATAAAAGGCCACAACACCGTAAACACAGTCGCTTTGCACAAAGCGGCTGCTGCGCGGCAGCGTCATCAAGCCGACCCGGAGCTAAGGGCTGATTCACACCGGCGACTGGTCGCGCGACCAAGTTAGTCGCTTTGCGACTGGCCGCACAGTAGCTGGGGCTAGAAGCCAACATGGCAGCACCCATGCAGACGCGACCGCCCGCTTCGATGCGAAATCGCGGTTGCTACTCGCCCACTCTCTTCACAGCAATGAATAAATGGTGAAATCAGCTATCGCTTCCTGTCATCTCACGCTGGGGACAAAGCGTCAGGTATGTTCTGTCTTTTTTATTGCGATTAGCCGTGTTCTTCAGCCCTGCCTGATAAGCCTTGTCTCCAAGAATTTCAGAGTGAATCTTGGAAACACTGCAAAGTACGGACGAATATATTGCTCTCGAAGCTTCAGGACGTAAATATAAAGTAAATAAATGCGTAGGTTGCGAACTTACGGGCCACACAGCGCAGGACGACGACATGATACGTTCGATGCGGAAGGAAACTGCATAAACAGGTGTCGCCATGTTGACCTTTCCGGCACTGCCGTATGCTTGCTTTCGCTCGCGTGCGCGCAGACGGACGCCTAGCAGACGACGCGACGCGACGCGGCGGCAGTGGGCGAGCGCAATAAAAATAAAAAAAAAGCAATAGGCCCGGTGTAAACAAAAGCTGACATCACTTCTGGGCTTCGCTGATTGATTCTAGTCGTTCTGCGACTGCAGTCGCGCGACTGAAAAGTCGCGCAAGCGAGCGACTGAGTCAAAGCAGTCGCTTTGCGACCAAAGCGACTGTTTGCGACCAGTCGGAAAGCTACTAACTTGGTCGCGCGACCGGTCGCCGGTGTGAACCAGCCTTAAGAGCTCGAGAAGCTGAAGCGAGACGCCAGCGCCTGCAAGCCCATCCAGAGGCGGTGAGGGCTCGCGCAGCTGCAGCGAAACGGGCACGTCGACAGGCCGACCCGGCGTCACGGGCTCGCGAAGCTGCAGCGGACGGAACCAGCGGAAAGTCATCTACGATGATGAATAAAGAGCAACTTTAGAGAACTTTTAGATGAGAAGCATCTTATGCTCGGGGCTATATCCGTCCCTCCCCCGTCCCGCGTCCGGCCACTTCGAAGCCATGCTCCGCGAAGGTACTGCCCGCTGCTCTGAGGGACCTTACGCCTCACCGCTTCATTTAGTACGGAAGAAGACCGATGGCTGGCGCCCCTGTGGAGATTATCACGCCCTCAACGCCCGCACCATTCCCGACAGGTACCCCGTTCGTCATATTCAGGATTTTGCCCACCGCTTACACGGCAGCACCATCTTCTCAGTTGTTGACCTGGTGAAGGTCTACACGCAAATCCCTGTCAACCCGGATGACGTCCCAAAGACCGCGATTATCACGCCCTTCGGCTTATTCGAATTTCTTTTCATGAGTTTTGGCCTCCGCAACGCGGGACAAACCTTCCAGCGCTTCATCGACGACGTCGTCCGGGGCCTAGACTTCTGTTTCGTCTACCTAGACGACATCCTAGTCTTCTCCCCCAATGAAAAGGACCACCGCCAACACCTTCGTGAACTTTTACAGCGTCTCGACGACCACGGCTTACTCAAAAACGTCCAGAAGAGCACGCTTGGCGCCCCCCGTCGTCACGTTTCTTGGCCATCAAATCTCTGCAGAAGGGACTTGACCCTTGCCTGACCGCATCCTGGCCGTTAAAAACTATGCGCGGCCTGCCACAGCGAAAGACCTCCGCCGTTTCTTGGGCATACTCAACTTTTACAGGCGCTTCGTGCCTAAAGCGGCCACATATCAGGCCCCTCTACATGACGCGTTGGCTGGTCTGCGAGAGAACCAACCTGTCACCTGGACACCCGTTTTGACACAAGCGTTCGAAGACTGCAAAACTGCCCTATGCAACGCCACTCTGCTCTCCCATTCCAAGCCATACGCTGCCTTGGGCCTCTTCACAGATGCATCTAGCACCGCCGTTGGAGCCTCCCTCATGCAGCGCGTGGGCAACAACTGGTGCCCGTTGGCGTTCTTTTCGAAGAAACTCTCCAGCCCAAAAACGCGCTCGTCTACTGGCAACATCGCCCATGCAACTTCGGCCCCTGCGGAGACGACCTGGCCAGCCTACTACAGAGAGCTTCCCGCCACCTACGAAGCGGTCCAACACTTTCGCCACATCCTCGAGGCCCAGCATTGCACCATCTACACCGACCACAAAGCTATCACCTGCGCCTTCTCCCAACGCCGCCAAAAATTTCCACCAGTCCAACAAAACCAACTATCCTTTATTGCTCAGTTTACCATCGACATCCAACACATCAGCGGAAAGGATAATGTGATCGCCGACGCGCTCTCGCGCGTCTCTACTGTCGAGTTGCCACCCATTACAACTGACGCCCTCGCCAACGCTCAGAAGACGGACGTCGAACTCGAGGAGCTCCTCGAGAATGGCTCTTCTCTTTAACTTCAACAAGTTGCGGTCCCAGGGTCAACGGACACTCTCTACTGCGACATATCAACCGGACGAGTAAGACCATATGTCCCTTCTCTGCATTGACACAACCTCTTCAACCAGTTGCACAACCTCAGCCATCCCGGCATCCGCGCTTCTATACGACTAGTGACTGACCGCTATGTTTGGCCCTCAATGCAACGGGTCTGCCGTACCTGGGCACGCACGTGCATTCAATGTCAGCGCGCCAAAATCACCCGTCATGTCACTTCGCCGCTCGGGGCATTCCCCTGCCGCCGGAACGATTTCAACACGTTCACATCGACATCATTGGTCCCCTTCCACCAGCCGGACCTTACCGCTATTTCCTCACCGCCATTGATCGCTACACTCGATGGCCCGAGATATGGCCGCTCGAAAGGATAACCGCAAAAGACGTCGCCTCGGCCTTCTTCTCCGGCTGGATTTCCCGCTTCGGCACTCCTCGTCGAGTCACAACCGATCAAGGACCGCAATTCGAGTCCCAACTCTTCAGGCTCCTCGGGCTTTCCACCGGATTCGAGCGTTCACGGACAACCAGCTACCACCCTTGTGCCAACGGGATGATTGAGCGGTTTCACCGACAGCTCAAAGTAGCCTTCATGTGCCACCCTAACTAAACCTGGCTCGAGGTTCTCCCGGCCGTCGCTCTTGGTTTGCGCGCCTCCTTCAAACCAGACATCCAGGCCACGCCCGCAGAGCTCGTTTACGGGGAGCCGCTTCGCCTACCTGGGGAACTTCTCTCCACGTCAACTCCCGACACCACCAGCACGGACCCTGCAGACTTTGTCGCCCGGCTCCGTCGCACAATGGCCGCACTGCGCCCATCGCCAGCAGCGCGTCACACCAAGCCGACCCCGTTCGCGATTAAGGACTTGGAAACATGCTCGCACGCCTTTCTCCGCGATGACACCATACGTGCGATTTTTCAACCGCCGTACTCTGGACCTTATATAGTCATCAGTCGTGGCGACAAAACATTCACCCTACTAATCAGCGGGAGGAACGTCCGCGTCTCCATCGACCGACTGAAGCCATCATACATCCTCTCCGAGGACACCATCAACTCCTGGGCATCTCCAGTAATCCACCCACAACAGCCTCCAACGCCTCAACCTGTGCCCTACACCACCCGCTTTGCACGCCAGGTGCGGGTCCCGAATGCTCGTCAATCATGAGGGCACCTCTCTGCGTGGGGGGGTGGTGTGGCGAAACGATGCGGCGCCGCTTCCGCACTTGCGCGCTGCGTCCACGCTGCATATCGACGAGCGCTTCTGATAAGAACACTCTCGCTCGACGGAAGGCAGAAAAACTGCGTGTGCTCCCTCAAGCAGTTCAGTTGTGGTTTTTATGTTCATGTGGAAGCAATAAAGCCATATGCTCCCACAGAATCATCAACTCTACGGAGCGGCGCCCGCGTTCCACATCCCCACAGTGCATGCGCGTCCTCTCCCCCCTCTCCCTTCTAGGAATCCTCTACTCCACGGAGCGGCTCCAGCGTCCCACATCCCCACAGCGCATGCGCGTCCTCTCCCCCCTCTCTCCTCTAGGAATCCTCTACTCTACGGAGCGGCTCCCGCGTCCCACACCCCCCACAGCGCATGCACGTCCCCTCTCTCTCCTCTCCTACGGTCCCCCCCCGTCCTCTCCTCTAGGAATCCTCTATAGAGCGGTGCGCACGACAGGTGGTGTGACAGCTGCATACTCCGCTGGGGGGCGCCACGGTAGTTCCGCGGTATGAAAGTGACGGAGCGCGCGCGCCTCATTCTCTCTCCTGTGCAGCGCCGCGATGAGCGCCCAGACCGCTGCCGTGAAACGAGAGCGGCGACGTTCCTCCCGCTCAAGCTAATTATCTCTGCTTCGCATCCACACATGGTTCCCTTTAGCTGGAGATGGGGAAGCTTTTTCAGATGCGAAGCATCTTACGCTCAGGGCTACGTCCGTCCCGCGTCCCCCCGTCCCACATCCGGCCACTTTCATGAAGTAGGGAAGCACCCATTATGCGAACCAGAACACTGCAGTATTATGAAGGCCGTCAACCCTATCACAGACATCAGAGTCATGGCCGAGAGCACAGAGAGGCTGCTTAGCAATAGCTAGGCAGGTGGTGTCTGTCGCCCAGGTTGACCCCATTCCTTGTCATGGCCGAGAGCACAGAGAGGCTGCTTAGCAATGGCTAGGCAGGTGGTGTCTGTCGCCTAGGTTGACCCCACTTGGTAGGGGTATTACATAAGGGGTGGGAATACATTAGTTCATAATTTGTATAATACATAACTGAACACAAGCAAAATACAAAAAGAGAAAAATACATGCGCTAAACATTTGACTAATCCATAACTGAACATCGAAAAGAGATATAGAAAAGTACATGGGATAAAGTTTTGCGTACGTCAGCACAAATACATATATACCTAAACAGTACAAAATAAAATTGTTCTTTCATTGCGAAAGGTGCGCAGTGACACTCTCCGTAAACGTACACGGGCAAGTGATGGCGGTGATTTGGTGGGGCAGGTTGTTACAATCTGCAGCGGCATGGCAAAAGAATGAGGCGGAAAAGGTAACAGTGCGCATGCGAGGGCCGCCAACTTGAAAAGTGTGTCGTGTACGATGAGATGTACGGGCTGCTGGAAGGATATAGGGTGGTTGACTAAGCCAGGTGTGATAAAACTTGTGGAAAAGCGAAAGGGTTGCAGTGCGCCGGCGCGTACAAAGAGGAAGCAAGTTCAATTCTTTTTTAGGGGCGAAGCTCCTTAAGCCGTGGGTCGTGCGTCCCCGTTGTATGTAGCCACCTCTCGTTTAGTACTTGTATATGATGAATATATTTAGGGGCGAAGCTCCTTATGGCATTACCTCGACGATCCTCGGTTGTCTATGCACTCTGAGTAGCCAGTAGGTACTGGATTTCGACCTCCAAGGTAGTGCCGGTGTGAGATGTCTCCTGTGCGTGATTAAACAATGAAAAAATTCACAACGTACATGTAAAATTAAAGTGAGCTGCGAGTCGCCATGACTCTCATCGACCCTTTAGTATAAATGCGCCCGATCTCACGTCGTTGATGATGTACTGGGCAGAATTCGCGGGAGATTACCGGTTTACCGCATTCACTCTGTGGATATGGTGTCGTCATCTCCAGTTCTCGTCTCGTTTCCGAGAGGGCGCTGTCCTATAGACATGCGTAGGGTTCCTCGATGCGCGCGCCCCCTTGGAGGGTGGAGCCATTCTTTGAGGGGGGTGCATGCCGCCTTCCGATCGGCGGCCGCCATTCGGCTCCCCCCGCCTCGTCGCGGCTGTTTGAGTGAGACAGGTGCGCGGCGTTTTCTCGGACAAAATGCCCGGGTTTTGCGTGCCACAGTGCGCAAACCAATCTCGAAATGGCTATAAGATGCTCAGATTTCCGAAAGATGCGAAGAGGAGACTCCTGTGGCTGGTAAAGATCAAGCGCGACAAGTGGCAACCCACGGACCGTTCGTGTTTGTGCAGCCTAAGTTACGTCATTTCATCATTCGAAGAGTTAGTTATAACTCGCCGCGCTTACGCTGGCCTTCTCGCTCGACGTAACCACGTAACTCGCCGCAGCGTATACGTTGCCGAAAGAATACTTTTGGGGCACTCATTGTAGGTCCAGAAACGACGCCTTGGCGTTTCTCAGCTGGTTCCCGGATGCGTATTGCCGAACGGTGACGGTGTATGTGCGTGTGTGTGTTTGCGTGTATGTGCGTGTGTGTTTATGCGCATGTACGCATGATTGTGCGTGCGTGTCCGTGTGTGCGTGCGCGTGCCCGTGTTTGTATACGTGTGTGCGCATGCATGTCGGTGAGTGTGTGTATGCGTGCGTGTACGTGTGTGTGCTTGCGTACATGCGTGTGCGTGCGTGTGTGGGTGTACTTATGTGTGTGCGTGCGTGTCTGTACGTGTATGTGTGTGTGTGCACGCGCATGCGTGTGTCTGTGTGCGTGTGTGTGTATGTATGCGTGTACGTGTGAGTGCGAGCCTGTGTGTGTGTGTGTGTATGTGCGCATGCGTGTGTGCATATCTGTGTGCCTGTGTGTGTTTGTACGTGCGTGCGTGCGTGTGTATACGTATACGTGTGTGTCTGTGTGTGCGCATGCGTGTACGTGTGTGTACGTGCGTGTGCGCATGTAAACGCATGGTTGAGCGTGCATTTGTGTGTGTGCGTGCGAGCATGTGCGCATGCGTGTGTGTTTCTACGCGTGTGCGTGCATGTGCGTGTTTACGCGTGCGTGTGGGCGCGTGTGTGCGCGTGCGTATACGTGTGTGCATGATTTAATGCCATAAATTTCATGATTTAATGCCCTAAAAGCCGTATGTAGAGCCCCAAATAGTACGATATGTATTCAACAATTTTTTGCCCATCTGCTATTTACAGTAAGGTAAAAGAGATGAAAACAAAATTCAGAATACTGTGCGTTGCAGAATGCTGTACGTAAATGGGGTAGCTGATGAATAATTCGAAAACAAGATCTGAAAATATGGTGTGCAATCACAGTTTTTCTCTTTTCTCGTGGCATCACGTGATTTCTTTTTCGGCTTTCGACCGGCAGGCAAACTGTTTTTACACTTTTGTGGAAGGCACAAAAGACACAGACACAATGAAAGGCCAAGGGGCTTGGGTGCGTGTGTTACGCATCTTTAAGCAATATAAATAGTTACCGACTAGCCCAAGAAGATGCTAACTGAAGGTGTTAACGCGGCTGGCGCTAACGGTAGTTTTCTGCTGCGAGCAACTCCAGCTGTTAATGTCGCTTTAAAAATAAAGATCAGAGAATAGAAATCTGAGACCTTCACACTCCCGATGCGAAAACTTTATTTTTGTCATGTTGTTTGAGTACCACTCGTTCTGACACTATAGAAACTCTGCATGAAGCCGCGCGACGCCCGTTGGCTGCCTATCGTGGCTATAGGCGGCCTGCGGAGAGGGCATCGTAATGGCGGACGCCGTAGCAGACGACGCTGTTGTCTCCACCCTCCACGGCGGCGGAGGGGAGCGTGCGCATCGAGGAACCCTAGACATGCGTACAATATGGCGGTTGGGAGAAGGTACGCTAGATGGCGTTGGCGGTGCAGCGGATCTTCGATTGCGCGGACCGCCGTACGAGTGCGCTTGCCGGATCGTGCTGCTTGGCGGACTATGGACGACGACCGGTCGTGGAAGTTTGAATAAAATTTCACACACACTATCGCTTTGATTACTGCTGGGCGAAACCACTGAAGATTTCACGGTGTAACCATGATTGCTTCAGTCACCATAACTCTCATCGACCCTTTAGTATAAACGCGCCCGATCTCACGTCGGTGATGATGTACCGGGAAGAATTCACGGAAGATTCACGGTTTACCGATGAACCTCCGCAGCTTCGCCAACTCATCATCATTCACTCCGTGGATATGCTGTGTTTTTTTTAACTGAGATATGGTTGCGTCATATGAATAATTAGAATGGATGAACCTTGCGGCGCGGTTTTGAACGGCTTCGAGTGCGTTGATGAGATATGTTTGGTGAGGATTCCATATGGCGGATGCATATTCGAGTTTCGGTCGGATTATTGCCTCGTAGGCCAGTTGTTTTACAGCTTTGGGGGGCGCGTTTGAGATGAAGCTTGAGAAAACCGAGTGATTTGTTAGCAGACGAAATGATGTTAGTAACGTGTGTGCGCCAGGATAAGTCGTTCGATATAGTAACACCTAGGTACTTGTAGGACAGCGCAGCACACACTGGAATTGTCTTGATTGTGTATTGGTAAGGCAGTGGATCGCGCCGACGAGAAAATAGCACCAGTTTGCACTTCTTAGGATTAAGTTCTAATAGCCAATGGTCGCACCATCGCTGTAGACAGTTAATGTCCTCCTGAAGTAAGTGTTGATTCGATGGGTTAGTAATTGTTCGATAAATGACGCAGTCGTCTGCGAACAAACGAATGTTGCAAGACACGTGCAGAGGTAGGTCGTTTATTAAGAAGAGTAAAGGTCCAAGGACAGATCCTTGCGGTACGCCGGAAGTCACTGGCAGGGGGCTAGATTCGCGGTTGTTTACTGTAACGAATTGAGATCGGTTTGTCAGGAACGCTTCAATCCATCGCAAGATATCTGGGTTAATATTCGCGAGAGAAAGTTTTAGTAATAAGCGTTGGTGTGGTACCTTGTCGAACGCTTTTGCGAAATCTAGGAATGTAGCGTCTGTTTGGAGGTTACAATCTAAGTTGGTGTGAATATCATGCAGGCAAACGGCCAGTTGTGTTTCGCAGGAAAAACCTTTGCGGAACCCATGCTGTGAATAATGAAAGTATTTGTTCGAGTCAAGAAACTTCATGATTTCTGTGTATATGACGTGTTTCATGAGCTCACTGGGCACACTGGTTAATGAATTGGGGCGATAATTAAGCGGGCAATTCCTGTCACCTGCTTTGTGGATGGGAACAACCATCCCCACCTTCCAGTCATAAGGCATTTCAACAGTTGAAAGTGACTGTGAGAACAGCAAACACAGGAAAACCGCGGTGACATGTTTAGTATTCTTTAAGAGTTTTGCATTGATGTTATCCACGCCGGCCGACGATGTGAGTTTAACCTTGTCGATTAACGATGAGATACCATCTGGAAAAAATGTAATGCTTGGCGTACACTTGTATTAGTACGCGTTGAAAAATGGGGCGTGGTAGGCTCTTCTGTAAATACAGATACAAAGGCTGCATTAAAAAGGTTCGCGCACTCTACATCGTCGACTGTTTCACCTTCTTCATTGGTAAGCGTTACACAGTTCCTATCTTGAGGATTTATCACCTGCCACAATTTCTTTGTGTTATTGATTAAAAGTTTCCGAAGGTCATCGCCAAAGAATCTATCTTTCGCGTTGCGAATTGCTGTTAGGTATGCGCGTTCAGCAGCGTAGTATTTTTCCCATGCACAAGTGTCGTTCCTGTATTTTTCGGCGCGACACAATCGTTTCTTTTTGTTTTCTAGTCTTTTTAGCGAATTATTAAACCATGGCTATTTTTCATGCATTCGAAAGGAAATTTTTGGTATGTACCGGTTCGCTAACTCGTTTATTTTCTCTTTGAATATCAGCCAATTTTCATGAATGCTGCAGTCATGAAAGGTATCTTGAAAGGAAGGTAGAAAATTTTGCAAATGTTCACATATTGTATCATAATTACCTTTGTCGTATAGGTGTATTGTTTTCTCGCGCTTCTGCCGCAAAGCGGGAGCAAAGCGAAAAGAAGCATGGATGACCTTGTGATCGCTTATTTCTCTAAGAAAGGTGATGGACGACAAACTGTCTGGACAGTTGACCAGTACTAGATCTAAAATGTTTGCAGTGTCTTGGGTAACGTGCGTTGGCTCTGATATGAGCTGTCTTACATTAGAGTTGAGGCAAACGTCCAGAAAATCTCTGGCTTCAGTTTGGTTTACTAGAGAAGGTACTGTGCTGCGCCAATCAATGTCGGGTAGGTTAAAGTCTCCAAAAAGAAGAAGTTCGGCATTCGGGTAGCGAGAGCATACAAAATTTAGTCCACTGTTTAGATTACGAGCGAAGTCGGCGCTATTGCGTGGGGGGCCTATAACAAACACCTAAAACTACAGACTGTGGGGCGGCATGGCATAGAATAAACGGTATTTCTAATTCTGATCTGATGTCGATAGCAGAGCACGACAACTGTTGACTAACTGCAATGAGCACACCTCCTCCTCTAGTTCCGGCACGATCTTTTCGAAAGACGGTGAAGTTAGGCAGAACAGTCAACACTTCCTAGTCATAGACGTCGCTACGAAGCCATGTTTCGGAGAGTACAAGAACGTTGCTGTTGGACGACAGTACAAGATTAGACACGTGATCTCGTTTGGGAAGGAAGCTTCGTATGTTAGTATAAATTATTGAAAGGGAAATGTGAGATACATGTTCCGTTCGAGGGGGGTGGCTTGTTTTTTGGTGATGTGGTCACTGCTATATTTTACCGTTTGCGATGCGTCATCGAACACGCAGCGCTTAGGACCGATGAAAAGAGTTTGAAAGCGTAAGAAAAATGGCACAGATTTAGGTTTCGCAATGGAAACAAGTTGCCTGCGCGCGTTTCTAACTGCTGGGGAAAAGTCTTCGCCGATGCTCAGGTCAGTGCCCTTAAGTTTGCGCCCATTTGAGAGCACCAATACTTTTTTCTTATAATGACTAAACTTAACAATTAATGGGCGCCGACGATTAGCAGAATAGCGACCAACACGATGCGCTCGTTCTATATCTTGAGGTTCAAGGGGCACGTTCAAATGGTCTGAGCATAGACGTATCATGCTGCGTCGTCAGATCTAGCTCGGTCCGCGAGGTTTCGCCGGCAGGGCTCTGTCTGCTTCGCGTCGGGGTCAGCAGGTTTCGTCGCGGCGTCATCGTCGGCGTCGGCGGAGGATATTCGGTAGTTCGACGTACACCAACCGCACCTCCATCGGTTGCTGCCCTTAGTTTTCCGGGTAAGGGCTCGGAGATCGGCCCCGAGCCGGACTGGTGTACTGCCTGCGATGCGGTGAGGTGTAGCGGCCTGGTGACGGCGAATGGGAAGGTCGTCGGGGTGTCCACTGCGCTCCTGTGAGGTAGTCGGCGATGTCACGAGGCCGTTGGCCTGGCTGCGGACGCGGCGCGTTGACGGCGAATCCGCGTAGCTCCATCTGTCTGTACTGGCATCGGCGGTACGTGTGGCCGGCTTCTCCGCAATGGTAGCAGAGTGGACGGTGGTCGGGGGGCTCGCCAGATGTCGGTCTTCCTCGGCGTGTACCACTGGCCGGCAGGCGGGCGAGATGGCGGTGGTGTTGGCGGCGGCGGCGTCTGGCGACGGTAGTGCTGCTGTGCGGCGTCCTGACGAGGGCGTGGAGAGGGTGCGTAGCGTCGGGCTGCAGCAGCGTAACTCAAGGGCTGCGGCTGGGGCTCTGGTTGTTCAGGAATTCCCAACGCTTGCTGGACTTCGTCACGAACGATGTCAGCGATTGAGTCCACTTGAGGCTGCGGCGAGGGTAAGAGCTTGCGCAGTTCCTCCCGAACGATCGCTCGGATCGCTTCGCGTAGGTCGTCGGAGCAGAGGGATAAAACTTCTGCGTACGCTGGCGTCGAGCGGCGATTGAATTGTCGGGTGCGCATCTCCAGCGTCTTTTCAATCGTCGTCGCTTCGGAGATGAATTCCTGGACAGTGCTCCGTGGGTTCCGCATCAGACCCGCGAATAGCTCCTGCTTTACTCCTCGCATCAGGAAGCGAACTTTCTTGTCTTCCGGCATTTCGGGGTCGGCGTGGCGGAAGAGTCTGGTCATCTCTTCTGTGAAGAGCACCACGTTTTCGTTTGGAAGCTGCGAGCGGGTTTCAAGCAGCGCTTCGGCCCTCTCCTTGCGGATGACGCTCGTGAAAGTAGCAAGGAACCTGGCGCGAAATATGTCCCACGTTGTGAGGGCCCGCTCTTGGTTCTCGAACCAGGTACAAGCGGCGTCTTGCAAGGCGAAGTACACGTCTAAGCTTGTCTTCGCTGGTCCAGGCATTGAAAGCGGCGACTCGGTCGTATGCCTCGAGCCAGCTTTCCGGGTCTTCAAGTGCTGAACCGCGGAAGGTCGGTGGTTCCTTGGGTTACCGCAACAGGATGGGCGCAGACGGCACAGGGGCTGTCATCGTCGCTGCGGTCGAGGTCAGGGTCTTGGTCTGCCGGGTCTTTTCAGGTAGAAGCCCGTACTCTGGCTTTAGACCTAGCTGCCTGCGGCTTGTTCGCTGCTCGGGGTTGTCGTCGACGTCTCCTTCACGACTGGGGCTGGGTTCACGACTTGCCGGGGACGTCCGGTACATGAAAGAAGCAGCACCTCCACCAGATGTCACGTGGTCGTGACGTCGATGAAGGCAGCAGTCGGTAGGTCCAAAATGAAACTGTTTATTTGGGCCGGACTTGTTGCCGGTAAACGCAAAGTCAGATTACATCAATACACACTGGCACTGATAGCGGCGAACAGAGCGTCGGCCGTCGATCAACTGAACATGGTTGGAACGCGCCGGCTTTTATAAATCACGCGTCGAACATTCTAGCCTTATCACTAGTCGTTGCGCAAGCTCTGGAATAATCTTGAGTGTTACCGTCTCGCGTGCAATCTTAACAAAACGATCTACTACAACCGAGAAGCTTCTGGAACAATAAGGCGCGGTCTGCGCCGAGTACTGCTGATAGTCTTTGTGGGCGGAAACCGAATACAGTAAAAGAAACGCGCGTGGCAATATGTACTTTCTTGCATACCGATGAGGCCACCAGGGATATTATGGAGGCTTTTTATATCTGCAAAAAGGGCCTTAGTTGTGTAAATGTGCCTTCTATCACCCTGCATGACAGAGGATTTTCCTTTTTAAACAGTTCTGTGACTTGATACATAATGCTCTCAGTTAGTCCTTTAATCTGTTCTTTTATCTTTTGTTTGACGTCATCGACGTGTGCCCACATGGGATAGGTTGTGCTAAAAAATTTGTGTTTCCATTGCTAATAAAATCAGTTGTGAGACAGCGCTGGTGTTCGTGTCCCTCCTCTTTCCTGTGTCTTCGTCGATTTGCGCTGAAAACCACTCATCATCATTAACGCAATCCAACTCGCCCAAATGTCAGTTCTTCTGTGATATACAACAACTTCCAAATTCGCTTGTCGCCGCTTTCGTCTGTCTTCGACCTCGCGGGCAGAAAGAGAATGTGTGGTCATCTCCCCGTAAGGAAACCCTGAGTAGTACGCGAAGCAGCCATGGCCGTGCTTAGTTAGTGGGCAAAAATTCCCCATCTCCCGCTGATGGGGACCATGTGTGGATGCGAAGCATCGGGAAGATAATTAGCTTGAGCGGGAGGAACGTCGCCGCTCTCATTTCACGGCAGTGGACCGGGCGCTCATCGCGGCGCTGCACAGGAGAGAGAATGAGGCGCGTGCGCTCCGTCATATTCATACCGCGGAACTACCGTGGCGCCCCCCAGCGGAGTATGCAGCTGTCACACCACCTGTCGTGCGCGCCGCTCCGTAGAGGATTGCTAGAGGAAAGGACGGGGGAGACCGTAGGAGAGGAGAGAGAGGGGCAGGGGACGTGCATGCGCTGTGGGGGGTGTGGGACGCGAGATCCTCTCCGTAGAGTAGAGGATTCCAAGAGGAGAGAGAGGGAGAGGACGCGCATGCGCTGTGGGGATGTGGGACGCCGGAGCCGCTCCGTAGAGAAGAGGATTCCTAGAGGAGAGAGGGGGGAGAGGACGCGCATGCGCTGTGGGACGCGGGCGCCGCTCCGTAGAGTAGATGATTCCTAGAGGAGAGGAAGGGGGTGAGCGTAGGAGAGGATAGCGGAGGAGACGAGCATGCGCTGTGGGGGGGTGTGGGACGCGGGAAGGAGGGACGGACTATGTCCCCTCCAAACATATGCAAGCAATATTAAGGAATGGGGCTCGCTGGCTGTGCCACAACACAACCAGTAACCCACTTCTGCTCATCATGCAGGTCTTCTTTTCTGCTGTCACACGTGTGCTACTGCCTGCGGTAGTGACATCGGCGATCGTCGGGAAGGAACCGCCAGACCTGCGCACTGGGACTGACGTTACAAGTTGGCGCATACGTGTCGACAGTCATTCCGCCTGTCCAACTGCGCCACCACCTCAAAACTGGATGCTTGAACAAGTACCGGGAGCCCTGCTGTCATCGACAACCATCGCAGAGCCAGCTATAAAAGAACCACGACCATCGCCCGCGCCTTGTGGGCTCGGTGGCTGTGCCACAACACACACCAGTAACCCACTTCTACTGATCGTGCAGGTTTGTAAACCAGACTGTGTTTATACTAAGAGAACTAGCAATTACTTTTTGGTGCAGCTTCCGAGCCCGCAGTGCTGCTTTGATATTGCCTGTGAGTGTCTTAGCGTGATTACATCTATTTTGTTGCAATCGGGGGATAATGAAACGAACCCTGGTCCTGATACCACTGCAGTGCTTGCCGAACTGAAAAAACACTCACGCTGGCCAAACCACAATAATAGCCGACATGCGGGACCTTAAAAGCCAGTGCACGGCTACAAGCGCCGCACTCGCCAACTTAAGCAAGAGGTTAGCGGATCTCGAGGGTCATTATGAGAAACTACTATCAATGCAAACTGAGATACAGAATATACGGGCGGATACTCAGCAAACAGCAAGGATTGTTCAAGCTCTGAATGAGCGTGTCGACGATGCAGAGAATCGCTCAAGGCGGAACAACCTTGTGTTTTATGGCCTTCCTGACACAGCAGCATCAGAAACTTCGGCTGCGTCTGCACTGCCGGGAAGCTCACAAACACTGCTACAAGCCAGTTTACGATGAACCAACAAGCCCATATTGGTACCCTTGTCGACTTTATTTCTAGTACAACGGGCTCTTTTCTATGTGGTCCTCAGGATCCCGGTCGTGTTGTCGCACTGATCGCAACGACGACTAGCTACGCGAGAGCGCTAGGCTTTTGCATACGAAAGAAGCATTTTCCGTTGGAGGTCACGGCCCTGCTTGGTGGCTTTACGCCATCCTTTGGCCATGGAAAATAGATTTTGAAAATTCTGCGAGCCGAGCGACTTCGACAGGTGCGCCTGCTGAGAGACTGACTGAGTGTGCAGTTGTTTAATCAGTATGAGGCATGTGTCGCAAGGAACCTTCTGCGGAAACACCTGTGCTTAGCTGACCGGATGACTGAACTGCTTTTGCAAGCTCAGCTGAGGCAGCTCCGAGTTCAAGTGAACAAGGACCGTCGGAAAGTAGTGCGTGACGTCCACGTCCCCGAAGGTTTTGAGCTTCCCGGCAGTGTTTGTGATGTGCTTGGCCTCGGTCCTAAGTTTGCCCAGGCTACCAAGAGGAGCAAACCGGAGCTTCTGTCCATCGTCCGTGAAGTATCTAAGAAAGTCCCCGAGCAAGATGCCGCGAGGATGAACTCCGAAGGCCTCGATGCTCTGGTACGTTGCACGCAGCAATCCTCAAAATTGCCTGTAAAGCGCGCAGAATCATATTTGAAGAACAATTCTATGTGTGTCATACCGGTAGATAAAGAGGGTGGCTTCGCCGTTTTCACGAACAAATGTTTCTCTGAAAAAGCCGGTGAAGCGATATCGGCTGTATTCAACGAGCGTAAAGACATAGTGCCTACGTAAGTAGCAGCAAAAGCGATTCAATTATGTAAGAAGCTGAATCTTCAAAAACTGGGAAAAGAAGTGCTGAAGTCTGATAAAAAGCAACTGGAGGTATTTTTCAGCGCTAAAACACACAAGGTCCATGTCCCTTTCCGTGTTATAATTTCTGAGAGAGGTACGTGGCAGAAGGAAGTTGCGCGGTATTTGCTTTCAAAATTAAACGTTCTTGACATATGTGACCCCTTTCTCGTTAAAAGTTCAGATGAAGTTCTAGAGTTTTTTAAAAGTAACGATGAAAGGGGCCTAAGAGCCTTCTCAGCAAATATTAAAGATTTATATTATTCTATTCCTCACAGCGACCTTCTCCAATGTGTCCAAGAATGTATTGACAGTTATGGGGCCGTCAGGTTTTCAAATGAAACAGGTGTTTCTACAGGGGTTTTTTTAGAATTGCTGTGTTTTTACCTATCATCAACGTTTATTCAGTGGAACAGCAGACCTTATCTACAGAAGAATGGGATTTGTATCGGTTCGTGCCTGGCTCCAGTTCTTAGTAACTTGTTTTTAGCGAAATTAGACAGGGGCATGTGTGAACGCCTCACGCGGCTATCAGTTTTTAGAAAAGCCTTTAGGTTTGTTGACGATTTTTTAGTAGTTCTTGACTGCCCTAGCATATGTTTTCAAAAGGAGTGTGACGATGCTTTCGCAATTGTTCGCGAGTGTTTAAAACCTCTTGACGTGACGATTGAAGTGCCAGTCGATGATTCTCTACGATTTCTTGACGTTCACTTTGTGTTCACCGATAACTTGACTTGCTGGTCCTACAGCCCGAGAGCCAACAAACCTCTTCTCCAATATCATTCGGCTCATTCCAAGCTGGTTAAGAGGGGCATAACTAACTTGTGCCTTAAAAATGCCCTAATAAAATCATGCCCTCACCAAATGAAGGCAAGTTTCCTTCAGCAAGTAACACGTCTTGAGGACGCCGGCTATCCTAAGCATGTGTTGGTGTCAGTAGCGGAAAAGTTGCTGAAGCAGGAACGCTCGAACAGATCCCCGCTGGCACACGGGGAAGTTAGCGGCCGTGAGCACAAAAGAACCGCTGTAATACCGTATATACACCAGTTATCTCACAGCTTGAAAAAGATAGGAGGCCGAGAAAACGTAAGGGTTGTCTTTTCAGCTCCAAACAAGTTGAACACCCTGTGCAGAAATACTAACCCAGTAGTGACTACCAGGTCGGTCTGTGATAAGAAACACAAGGATCAGTTTGTCGCATGCACTGTTGGCGTTGTTTATCGCATCCCCCCTCTCGTGCGGAAACTGTTACATTGGTCAGACGGGAAGATGCATAAACGACCGGCAGAGGGAACACAGAAACAAAGTGAAAAGTGTGTCAGGTGACGGTTTTTTAGCATTTCACTGCAAAACGTGTGCATGCCATCCACTACTAGAAGCCACTGTCATTCTTGCTAGAAGTAAATCCGAATCTGTAAGGTTGATTATAGAAACAGATCGCATCCTTTCTGCTGGCGACCACTGTATCAGTAAGCCGTCATTGTCATTATCCACTAAAGAAATTGAGTATTTACACATGCCCTGAAGTTTTTTTCTTGCAATGTGTCAACTGTTGTGCGCCGGTTTGGCGGATAAGATTGAAGGCTTTTTCAGTGTTGATTTGTAAAAAGTTGTCATCATGTCACGTGATTTGTGTGTATATATGACCGATCCTGAAAATAAAATTTTCGTTGTTGAAAGTTAGCGCTTGTGTTCGTCCAGTCTTATTCTTTGTCCCTGTGTGTTTCTGCGCTATGCTACAAGCCAGTTTACCTAACACAGTCATCAGAGTCATGGCCGAGAGCACAGAGAGGGTGCTTAGCAATGGCTAGGCAGGTGGTGTTTGTCGCCCAGGTTGACCCCATTCCTTGAGTCATGGCCGAGAGCACAGAGAGGCTGCTTAGCAATGGCTAGGCAGGTGGTGTCTGTCGCCCAGGTTGACCCCATTCCTTAATCTTGCTTGCATGTGTTTGGAGGGGGGCTTAGTCCGTCCCTCCTTCCCGCGTCCCACACCACCACAGCGCGTCCCCTCCCCTCTCTCTCCTACGCTAATCCCCTTTCTCTCCTCTAGGAATCCTCTACTCTACGGAGCGGCCCCCCGCGTCCCACACCCCCCCGCAGCGCATGCGCCTCTCCTACGCTCACCCCGTTCCTCTACTCTGGGAATCATCTACTCTAAGGAGCGGCGCCCACATCCCCACAGCGCATGCGCGTCCTCTCCCCCCTCTCTCCTCTAAGAATCCTCTACTCCACGGAGCGGCTCCCGCGTCCCACACCCCCCACAGGGCATGCACGTCCCCCTCCCCCCTCTCTCTCCTCTTCTACGGTCCCACCCCCCCGTCGTTTCCTCTAGGAATCCTCTGCGGAGCGGTGCGCACGACAGGTGGTGTGACTAAAGTGGCGAGTTGGGCTTGTTGATACATATTTACGGAACACTACAGCGCAAAAAATACACGACGGACGAAAGGAACACAAACGACGACGACACGCGCTGAACTTTCAACAACCTTTATTGGTGGTGTGACAGCTGCATACTCCGCTGGGGGGCGCCACGGTAGTTCCGCGGTATGAAAATGACGGAGCGCGCGCGCCTCATTGTCTCTCCTGTGCAGCGCCGCGATGAGCGCCCGGACCACTGCCGTGAAATGAGAGCGGCTACGTTCCTCCCGCTCAAGCTGATTATCTCCCCGCTGCTTCGCATCCACACATGGTTCCCTTTAGCGGAAGATGGGGAATTTTTTATTCAAATTACCTCACAGGCTCCTACATTGGAGTATTGTGTGAGGGAGGGGGGGGGTTACATAGTAGGGGTAACAGTAACTGGAGCATGGGAACTACATTATACAATGCTTATTGACTGTTAGTACAGAAACAGTGGGAAAAAAAAGAAAGAAAAAAGAAAAAAAAGGAACATCTTTATACAATAGTTAAATATCACCTCAGTTAGAAAAGATGGCCGTTACTTCGGCTCTAAAATTGGTTGCATTTCTAATGTTCACGATGTGCTCCGGAAGACCATTCCAATGATTAATTGCCTGTGGCAAAGCGGATGAATTAAAGGCAGTGGTTCTACTTGAAATGCGTTGGAAGCTTAATGGGTTATTCAGACGACGTGAGGTGCGAAAAGGTTTTACAAGAGGCAACGATGAGTGATTGGTACTATAGACGATCTTATGAAATAGACAAAGCAAGGCAATTAGTCTGCGTGATTGCAAGGTAGAAAGAGAGAGTGATGATTTAATGTTTGTTACGCTGGAGTGATAGTTGTAGTTCCTGGAAATGAAACGTGCGGCACGATTTTGAATAACTTCAAGGGAATTAATTAAGTAAGCCTGATGGGGTGACCAAATGGGTGATGCGTACTCTAATTGCGGGCGAACGAATGTTTGATATGCGAGCTTACGGGTAGTTGCAGGAGTTCCATGGAGATTCCTTTTAAGATAGCCTAATGTGCGAGATGCTTTAGCTGTTACTTTCTGTATATGGGTGGACCAGGAGAGATTATTGTAGAAATCAACACCGAGGTATTTGTAGGAAGAGGCATGGGACACCAAGGTGTTACTCAGTGAGTAATGGAAAGAGGAGTTGGTCTTCTTGCGGCTGAATGTCACTAATTTACACTTATCGGTGTTAAGTGACATTTGCCAAGATGTACACCAAGCGGTTACTTCATCGAGATCCATTTGAAGTGCTAGGTGATCTGCAGGTGAACGGATTTTGCGGTAGATGATGCAGTCATCTGCGAACAATCTGATGGTTGATGAAATGTTTGATGGCAGGTCATTAATGTAAATGAGGAACAACAAGGGGCCCAAGACACTACCTTGTGGTACGCCGGATAGTACATCACTTAATGGAGATGAGTGACCGTTAACGACTGTGAATTGTTTACGACATGACAAAAATTTTCTTAACCATGATGATGTTAATGAGTCGAGTTTAAGGGAAGTGATTTTAGTTATTAGACGTGAGTGAGCGACGCGGTCAAATGCCTTGGAAAAATCTAAAAACATGCAATCTGTCTGAATGTTCTCGTCCATATTCTGCAGTAGTTCGTGAGTAAATTCTAGTAATTTTGTTTCGCACGAGAAACCTTTCCTAAAACCAGGCTGGTTAGTAAAAAAGAACTTGTTAGTGTCAAGATGCTGCGCAACGTTTGACGCGATTATGTGTTCTAGGATCTTGCATGGCACTGATGTCAATGATATGGGTCGGTAATTGCGTGCGTTAGTTTTGTCGCCTGATTTGAAAATGGGGGGTCACTTTGCCAATTTTCCAGTCTGCTGGAATTTCTCCTGTTGTGAGTGACTGACGAAAAATATGAAAAAGAATGGTGCTTGAATGAGTGACAGTGTTCTTTAGAATTTTTGTATTAATGTTATCGACACCGGCGGATGTGGATATCTTGAGATTGTTTATGCATGAGGCAATACCGGTCACGCTAATTTCTATGGGGCTCATGTATGGGTAATCAGCATCTACTAATGATGGAATAGTGGAATGGTCTTCTCGTGTGAACACTGATGTAAAGAAGTTATTAAAAATAAGGGGGGCATTCTTCATTTATTGGAGCACCAGTGTCATTTAACAAAGAGATGTGAGCCGACGAGTTGGCGGGTGATATAGCTTTCCAGAACTTTTTGGGGTTGAGTGTCATAAGCGATTGAAGATCGTGACAATAATACTTATACTTGGCTTTGCGGATGCCATTGCAAAATTTTTTATCAGCGGTTTTGTGTTTCTGCCACGAAGCTGGAGTGTTAAGGCGTTTTGCCACTTTGAAAAGTCTCTTTTTTTGTTCTTTAGTGCACGCAGCGTCTTGTAAAACCAAGGTTTAGTTGAGTTCATGCGAAATGAACGTAGTGGTATGTGAGTTTCCATTAATTTAACTAAAGCCTCTTTAAACAGGATCCAATTGCCATTGACCGAACGCTGTGAAAAAGTCTGAAGGAACGTGTCACAAAAACCCTGCAAGCCGAGGTTAATAGCGTTGTAGTCTGCATGGTTATAATCAAAAATACGTTTATCTGTAAATTCACGCGTGCATGAAGGAATGAAAATCTTAAAATTAAGTAACGCATGGTCACTAATGCCCTCCCAATAGTAAATAGCGCCGATACTGTCAGGGTCCGACGCAAATACGAGGTCGAGCGTGCTGTTTCCTCGAGTAGGCTGGTGGACTAGTTGTATCAAGGAGTAATCGAGGGTTAACTGAAGAAAATTAGTTCCGTCACGAGTTTGCGAACATAAGCTATGCCAATCAATGTCGGGATAGTTGAAATCGCCAAGTAGGCAGACGCTTGCTTTTGGGAACTTAACTTTTACTTTGGCGACGTTATCATGCAAATTGGGGACGAAGGATTGTGGACTATCTGGTGGTCTGTAAAAAACGCCAAAAAGATGCTTGAAAGACGACGAAGTGATGCAAACCCACATAATCTCTAAGTCACTGTGAACCTCTACCGGAAAGGAAGTTATCTGTTGTTTCACGGCGATCAGTACTCCTCCGCCTCTTCTGTCGTTTCTATCGTTACGGTAGATGGCGAAATTATTCAGATCAGGCAGTATTTCGTCATTTCTAATCTCATCACGCAGCCATGTTTCGGTTAAAACTAAAATGTCAGACTCGTGATTATCGAGATAAGAGCAGAGTTCGGTGCGTTTGGGAAGGATGCTGCGTATATTAGTGAAGCATATAGATAGCTCGGAGTGTGCGGTGTTTTTACAAGAAGGCATCAAGTTATGTCTGAGGACACGTGGTGCTGTGTTAGACCTGTGCTATGCTGAAGATAACATTACAACGTCACTGGCGGCGTCATACACGTAAATATTGTCGTTTATTCTTAGCTTATCGACATTAAGTTTGCACGCCACATTTTTCGATTTTGCAAATTCTATCACCTTCTTCCTGGCTAGCCTTGTCTGGTATGAATAATCTTCGCGGACCGCAAAATCTGTTCCTTTGAGCTTAGGACCATTTTCAATTACACGTTGCTTGTCTTTAAAAAACGTGAATTTAGCTATCACTGGCCTGCATTTTGAAGAGTCGTATTTTCCGATCCTGTATGCTCGTTCTATTTTGGATGAATCAATTGCAATATCTAACTTATCCTTGCAGAATTCGATGACCTTTGTTTCAGCACTTGACCACGTCTCGGAAACATTATTGGGAATGCCAAAAAACACTAAATTACAGCGCCGCAGCCGGTTTTCCGTATCGTTACAACGTGATGCAATTGATCTGAGCTGAACAGAGAAACCGCTGGAATCCGTACCAGGAGAATCACCTGACGATGAAGCGTGGCAGCTTTTTAAGTCAGTAATTTCGACTTCAACTGCACGAATCCTAGAAGATAGCTGCTTCAGTTCAACGTCTACAGACGCCTGCCATTGCTTCAACTCCCGTAAATCACTTCTAACGCCGTCTTGGCCTGATTCTATCCTTTGTACGGTCTCCAGCACCTTTGCAAGTACGTCGTTGGAATTTGGTCCGGGATTTGTTTCCACGTCCCCGGAAAGCATTAGAAGCAGGCCTTCTAAATAACATTGAACACTTTCTTGACAAGTTTCTATAGCAAATAATGACTGTCTGGGGCACGACAGCAAAAGAAGGCAGCGATTGTTGCTTTTCAGGCAAGTACAATAATCAAGGTAACTAACCTGGAACAGTACGAACGGTAAGCGCTCCATTGCCGATGCGGTGTCGTGCCCCAGAGGGGCGTTTACGGGCAGCAGCTTATATTCCGTATGACCGGTGCTGATAGGGAAAGCAACAGTCATGCTCACGAACTTCAGCAACGAATACAAGCATGTGAGCAAAGGCACGACGGTCGCCTACATCGAAAAAATTGTGGAAGCCAGCGACGCCCTCGCCCTCGCCGAGTTTACCGAACATGCTACGACGAACCAAGCTCACCAACTAACTTTCGACGTCAATCCGAGCCTTCCGACGCATAAACAAGAACAGCTCAAAAATCTGCTTCTGCAATTCAAGGACTGCTTCTCATCGTCGTCAAGAATTCGACAGACCCCAGTCGCCAAACATTGTATCATAACTGAAGAAAGTGCCCGACCAGTCCATCAGAGCCCGTATCGAATTTCGACGCGAGAACGCGAAGCCGTAAAGAAGCAAGTCGACGAAATGCTACGCGACGACATTATCCAGCCGTGAAAGAGTCCCTGGGCGTCTCCCGTGGTGTTGGTAAAGAAGAAGGACGGGACGCTACGTTTCTGCGTCGACTATCGTCGCCTGAATAAGATCACGAAGAAGGACGTGTACCCCCTCCCACGGATAGACGACGCCCTGGATCGACTCCACAACGCGACGTACTTTTCGTCGATGGACCTGAAGACGGGCTACTGGCAAATCGAAGTCGACGAGAGAGACCGAGAAAAGACTGCCTTTATAACACCAGACGGCCTGTTCGAGTTTAAGGTAATGCCTTTTGGTCTTTGCTCGGCCCCCCGCGACCTTCCAACGCGTTATGGATACTGTACTGGCTGGCTTGAAGTGGCAGACTTGCCTTGTGTACTTGGACGACGTCGTTGTGTTTTCCTCGAACTTCGACGACCACCTGCGGCGCCTTGAAGGTGTACTTCAAGCAATCAAGACCTCCGGACTCACCCTCAAGCCAGAGAAGTGCCGCTTCGCGTACGAAGAACTTTTGTTCTTGGGCCACGTGATAAGCAAATTCGGAGTACGCCCCGACCCGCAAAAGACAACCGCCATCGCTGCTTTCCCGCCACCCACCGAAAGAAGGCCGTGCGTCGATTTCTCGGCTTGTGTGCCTATTACAGGCGGTTCGTTAAAAACTTCGCCCGCATCGCCGAGCCTCTCACTAACCTCACCAGGACCGACGTCAAGTTCAAGTGGGAAACGCCGCAGGCGGAAGCATTTCAAGAACTAAAACGACGCCTGCAAACGCCTCCGTTACTTGCGCATTTCGACGAACACGCCGAAACAGAAGTGCACACCGACGCGAGCAGCGCAGGACTTGGCGCCGTCCTTGTGCAGAGGACGGACGGACTGGAAAGGGTTATCAGTTATGCTAGCCGGTCGCTATCAAAGGCAGAGGCCAACTACTCCACAACAGAAAAGGAGTGCCTTGCCATCATCTGGGCTAGATCAAAGTTTCGCCCCTACCTTTACGGCAGGCCCTTCAAAGTTGTGAGCGACCACCACGCCTTGTGTTGGCTAGCTAGCTTGAAAGACCCTTCTGGTCGCCTCGCACGGTGGAGCCTGAGACTTCAAGAATTCGACATTACCGTCGTTTACAAGTGCGGAAGAAAACACTCTGACGCCGACTGCCTGTCTCGTGCCCCCGTCGACCCACCGCCGCTGGACGACCAGGATGATGACGGCTTCCTGGGAAACTTAAGTGCCGACGACTTCGCCGAGCGACAGCGAAGGGACCCGGAACTAAGGAGCCTTATCGAATACCTCGAGGGCAAGAGCACCACTGTTCCCAAGGTATTCAAGAGAGGACTGGCGTCGTTCTTCCTGCGAAACGGAGTCCTCCTAAAGAAGGACTTCTCGCCCCGTCGAACCAAACATCTTCTCGTAGTTCCATCAGCAATGAGACCAGAAGTCCTCCAGGCCCTAAACGACGACCCGACGGCTGTATATCTCGGTGTTTCCTGCAAGATCGCAAGAGTACAGGAAAAGTACTGTTGGCCGCGCCTTGACGCCGACGTCGCCCGCTACGTAAGGACGTGCCGAGACTGTCAGCGACGGAAGACACCGCCAACAAGACCAGCAGGCTTCCTTCAACCGATCGAGCCTCCTTGGCGACCGTTCCAGCAGATCAGGATGGACCTCCTGGGGCCGTTCCCAACGTCGGCTTGCGGAAACAAATGGATCGTCGTAGCCACCGACTACCTCACCCGCTACGCCGAAACAAAAGCCCTGCCCAAAGGCAGTGCCGCCGAGGTAGCCAAGTTCTTCGTTGAGAACATCGTCCTTCGACGCGGCGCCCCAGAGGTTCTCATCACCGACAGAGGCACGGCGTTTACGGCTGACCTAACCCAGGCGATCTTGGGATACAGCCACACAAGTCACCGCCGGACCTCCGCGTACCACCCACAGACCAACGGCCTGACCGAGCGTCTAAATAAGACCATCGCCGATATGCTGGCCATGTACGTCGACGTCGAACACAAGACGTGGGACGCCATCCTTCCGTACGTGACCTTCGCATACAACACGGCCGTGCAAGAAACGAAGCACATGACGCCATATAACTTGGTCTACGGACGGAGCCCGGCAACGACGCTCGACGCCATGTTACCAAACGTGACCGACGAGGAAAACATCGACGTGACTGCCTACCTACAGCGCGCCGAAGAAGCACGACAGCTCGCCCACCTGCGGATCAAGAATCAGCAGACGACTGACAGCTGTCGCTACAATCTTCGATGACGCTTCGTGGAATACCAGCCCGGCGACCGCGTTTGGGTGTGGACGCCCATACGACGACGTGGAGTTAGTGAAAAACTTCTGCGACGCTACTTGGGACCGTATAGGGTGCTTCGACGTCTCGGCACACTGGACTAAGAGGTTGTCCCCGACGGCATTTCGAACTCTCAACGGCGCCGTGCGCGACCTGAAGTCGTCCATGTCGTGCGCCTCATGCCGTTTTACGCGCGATAGTGAACCTGAGGACTGTACTTTTTTTTTCATTGGACTTTCTTGCTTGTGCGTATTGTTTATTCAACTTTCTTGATTTATTGTCGTTATTTATTGTTGCATGTATTTTTCCCATGTGTTCTGTTCTAAGCATCGGAACGATGCCTTTTCAGAGGGGGGGGCATTGCCACGCGCGTTTCTCTTACTGTATTCGGTTTCCGCCCACAAAGACTATCAGCAGTACTCGGCGCAGACCGCGCCTTATTGTTCCAGAAGCTTCTCGGTTGTAGTAGATCGTTTCGTTAACATTGCACGCAAGGCGCTAACACTCAAGATTATTCCAGAGCTTGTGCAACGACTAGTGATAAGGCTAGAATGTTGGACGCGTGATTTATAAAAGCCGTTGCGTTCCAACCATGTTCAGTTGATCGACGGCCGACGCTCTGTTCGCGGCTATCAGTGCCAGTGTGTATTGCTGTAATCTGACTTTCCGTTTACCGGCCACAAGTTCGGCCCAAATAAACAGTTTAATTTTGGACCTACCGACTGCTGCCTTCGTCGACGTCACAACCACGTGACAATATAGTTTCTTCAAACATTACTGTGCAGCCATGTTCTGTACGATGCTTAGCCAAATGAGAATATGGATTGCCGCCGAGTGAGCGTTTATGTTTCATTAGTCTGATATTCAGACACCGGCCAGTTTGGCCTATATATACGGGACCACACGAGAATGGGACCTGGTAAACGACGCCGACTCTGCATGGAACTGCCGGGGACGTGTGTTTGACCTTGCAAGAATTTTTATTGCGATAGCAATTATATGGACACTCGCGGCTGGTTTTCGCCGTGGGCGTCGGCGTCGGCGTCATTTGCCGTATATGTATATGTATATATATAACCGGGCCCGCCCGTCGTTCGTGAGCGTGAAAAGACGCGAGGGGGGGGGGGGGGGTCCCTCGAGCGACCTTCGATTTTACGAGCGGGGGCGCGCGCGTTATCTCCCCTTCTCGGCGGCCGACAGCGGGCGGGGGGGGGGGGGGGCGACGTTCGATTTTACGAGCGCGGGCGCGGGCGCGCGCTTTATCTCCCCTTCTCATCTCCCCTTCTCGGCGGCCGGGCCGGCGTACCCTTCTACGTGCTGCGCTTTCAACGCGAAGAGAATTCTCTTAAACAAGCGTTTTCTAGAGTTGCGTGAGATCGGATCCAAAAAGAGTTAGCTGCCAGCCTCACTTCGTATAACATTACAATTTTTGCTATCGCATTCATTGCTTCACCCTTGCGGTGAAACTTGTGGGGGGCTCGTACTGAGGGCGCCGCTCTCGGAGCAAGGGAGACAGCAGACACGGTCGTCCCAAACCAACATCGGGTACATTTATTTAACTGTTTTTACAAGACGAGCTCGCTAGCCGAATCATAAATCAAACGCTAAAAACAACCTTAAACAATTATTATGCCAATACACTCAATCAAGATAACAAACAACCACAAGGTAACGCGAAGGCGGCGTCGCGGACGGTCGACTCACCACGAAGGGCCCGACGGGAAGCGACCCGCGGCTATCGCATCCCGCTTACCCCCCTGCAGGAAGACGTCCGTCCCGATCGCCGTCCCAACGCCAAAGAGACTCTTTCTTCCCGTGCGCCCACCAGATTCGCCGCCCAGCGGCGCTGCTGGCGATACCGTGCTAAATTTAACGATGATGATGATAATCACCCGCGCGAGCACAACGCCACCTTCCGCTCGGCGGCCATCAACCCAAACTGCGGCTTATCCGCGAGACGCGCGCCGTGGGGCGCAGACGACCTTACAGGGGGTGATGGCACCCCCCACATCCTCCCAACCTTAATTCAAAACATACCCCGGTAAAAAAAAAGAAAACAGCTACACAAGCTCTACGAAAGACAACAACACATGTCCGAATGTCCGTGCACTGCAACACAGCCGCTGGTCGACACCGCTGCTCTTGCTCGACGACGTGACCTCAGTCCCAGACCCGCAACGACAACGTGGCCGTCGGCGCGAGAAAGCGTCACTCGCGCCGACACGTGTTCCGGTTGCGAGCAGCACTCACGAGGCCGCCGGTCTGCAGGCCGCTGCGCAAGTCCCAGGCATGTCCATCTCCCGAGATGTTTCGACCGCACTCCTGGCCAGCGGCGAAGACGATGTGCAGAGGACAGCCAGCCGCGGGTTACATCAATCCCGCTGCGTACACTCAAAAACATTCTCGACAGAACGGTGCGGTAGGACAAAGGAAGGGAGCTACGGGCTCATCGCCCTCGTGGCACGATGTTCAGTACGGCTAGCAAAAACATCGGCGGTGACCGAGACACCCAGTTCATCTAAAACAAAGGTTGCTTTTCTTAGTTCGTGCATCGCAAGATAAGGGGGAAGCAGAGTGCAACACCTCAACGCCACGATCCAACGGGTTGTGTCCCGACAGGCAGCTCCGCAGAGCCTTAGGCCTAACGAGTCGCTCGACAACAACCGGCATCCACCCAGCACCCAGCATAGGCGCAGAAGAGGCGGCCGCGAGGAGACATCAGCTCTGTAAGGTGGCCCTACCCGCTCGCCGCACACAGCAGCTTACCGAGCGATCGGCGCCCACCGTCCCGGACGGTGTCACGACGCCCCGGCGTCGAGCCGCAAGACAAGACAGCAACGACGCCCGTGGCCCCTGGCCACCCGACTCCCAGAGTCAAAGAGAAAGGAGAAGCTATTTACAGAAAACTCGGACCACCTACGAGGCTTCCGCACTCACTCGCTTCGGGCCTGGCCTACAATCCACGTGCTCTAAGCCTTGCTCTCCCCAGGATGCGGACCACGTGGCTCTCGTACCAACAACTCAACGACGTTTTTAAAAGAACAACAACCACTTGCGAGCAGAAAAAGAACTCAACGTGCCGACAAATTCAAACACGCCTCAGCAACCGATCTCCTCGCTCTCAAAAAAGCACGCCGCCGACGCTAGCGATGAAAATCCCTCCCTAGGCCTACTCTACCCCGGCTTAAAAAAAAAAAAGGTTGTTCCGAACCGCGAAAACTGTCGTCCGATGCTCCAAGAGCCCCACGTTGGGCGCCAGTGTGGGGGCTCGTACTGAGGGCGCCGCTCTCGGAGCAAGGGAGACAGCAGACACGGTCGTCCCAAACCAACATCGGGTACATTTATTTAACTGTTTTTACAAGACGAGCTCGCTAGCCGAATCATAAATCAAACGCTAAAAACAACCTTAAACAATTATTATGCCAATACACTCAATCAAGATAACAAACAACCACAAGGTAACGCGAAGGCGGCGTCGACTCACCACGAAGGGCCCGACGGGAAGCGACCCGCGGCTATCGCATCCCGCCTACCCCCCTGCAGGAAGACGTCCGTCCCGATCGCCGTCCCAACGCCAAAGAGACTCTTTCTTCCCGTGCGCCCACCAGCTTCGCCGCCCAGCGGCGCTGCTGGCGATACCGTGCTAAATTTAACGATGATGATGATAATCACCCGCGCGAGCACAACGCCACCTTCCGCTCGGCGGCCATCAACCCAAACTGCGGCTTATCCGCGAGACGCGCGCCGTGGGGCGCAGACGACCTTACAGGGGGTGATGGCACCCCCACAAACTGTGACTTTTATTTTTATCTGAACCTGTTCTTTTTCCGAGCAACTTCCGATCAATGATTCCACAAATGGTTTTCATTTTGTTTGGGGCCGATAAGATAACTTTAACGTTGAATCTGCTAGCAACGTTTTTAGATGCGATGCATCTTATGCTCGGGGCTATGTCCGTCCCGCGTCCGGCCACCTTCATGAAGTTGGGAAGCACCCATTATGCGAACAAGAACACTGTAGTAATATCAAGGCCGTCAACCACTACCACAGTCATCAGAGTCGCGGGCGAGAGCACAGAGAGGCTGCTGAGCAATGGTTAGGCAGGTGGATACCACCTGCCTAACCATTGCTCAGCAGCCTCTCTGTGCTCCCCCACTCCATGATCTTGCTTGCATGTGTTTGGAGGGGGGCTTAGTCCGTCCCTCCTTCCCGCGTCCCACACCACCACAGGGCATGCGCGTCCCCTCCGCCTCCCTCTCTCCTCTCTTACGCTCACCCCCTTTCTGTCCTCCAGGAATCCTCTACTCTACAGAGCGGTCCCCGCGTCCCATACCCCCCCCACAGCGCATGCGCGTCCCCTCCCCCCTATCCTCTTCTACGGTCACCGCGTTTCTCTACTCTAGGAATCATCTACTCTACGGAGCGGCTCCGGCGTCCCATATCCCCACAGCGCATGCGCATCCTCTCTCCCTCTCTCCTCTAGGAATCCACTACTCTGCGGAGCGGCTCCCGCGTCATACATCCCCACAGCGCATGCACGTCCCCTCCCCCCTCTCTCTCCTCTCCTACGGTCCCCCCCTTCCTTTCCTCTAGGAATCCTCTACGGAGCGGCGCGCACGACAGGTGGTGTGACAGCTGCTTACTTTTTAGATGCGAAGCATCTTATGCTCGGGGCTATGTCCGTCCCTCCCGCGTCCCGCGTCCTTGCCGTGTCCCGTGTCCCGCGTCCGGCCACTTTCACGAAGCAGGGAAGCACCCACTATGCGAACCAGAACACTGTAGTACAATATAAGGCCGTCGACTACAACTACAGTCACCAGAGTCATGGCCTAGAGCACAGAGAGGCTGCTTAGCAATGGTTAGGCAGGTGGTGTGTGTCGCCCAGGTTGACTCCATTCCTTGATCTTGTTTGAGTGGGGGGGGCTTAGTCTATCCCTCCTTCCCGCACCACCACAGCGCATGCGCGTCTCGTCCCCCCCCCCACTCTCTCCTCTCCTACGCTCACCCCATTTCTCTCCTCTAGGAATGCTCTACTCTACTGAGCGGCGCCCGCGTCCTGTACCCCGACAGCGCATGCGCTTCCCCCCCCCCCCTCTATCTCCTCTTCTACGCTCACCCGCTTTCTCTACTCTAGGAATCGTCTACTCTTACGGAGCGGCGCCCGCGTCCCACAGCGCATGCGCGCTCTCCTATACGCTAAGCCCCTTTCTCTGCTGTAGGAATCCTCTACTCCACGGAGCGGCGCCCGCGTCCGACATCCCCACAGCGCATGCGCGTCCTCTCCCCCCTCTCTCCTACGCTCACCCGCTTTCTCTACTCTAGGAATCCTCTACTCTACGGAACGGCTCCCGCGTCCCACACCCCCCACAGTGCACGCTGTAGTAATATGAAGGCCGTGAACCCTACCACAATCATCAGAGCCATGGCCGAGAGCACAGAGAGGCTGCTTAGTAATGGCTGGGCAGGTGGTGTCTGTCGCCCAGGTTGACCCCATTCTTTGATCTTGCTTGCATGTGTTTGGAAGGGGCTTAGTCCGTCCCTCCTTCCCACACCACCACAGCGCATGCGCGTCTCCTCCCCCCTCTCTCTCCTACGCTCACCCCCCTTTCTCTCCTCTAGGAATTATCTACTCTACGGAGCGGCCGCCGCGCCCCATAGCGCATTCGCGTCCCCTCCCCTATGCTCTCGTACGCTCACCCCCCTTCCTCTACTCTTGGAATCATCTTGGAATACTCTACGGAGCGGCTCCGGTGTCCCACATACCCACAGCGCATGCAAGTCCTCTCCCCCCTCTCTCCTCTAGGAATCCTCTACTCTACGGAGCGGCTCCCGCGTCGCAGACCCCCACAGCGCATGCACGTAATCTGCCCTTCTCTCGCTCCTACGCTCCGCCCCGTCCTTTCCTCTAGGATTCCTCTACGGAGCGGCGCGCACGACAGGTGGTGTGACAGCTGCATACTCCGATGTGGGCACCACGGTAGTTCCACGGTATGAAAATGACGGAGCGCGCGCGCCTCATTCTCTCTCCTGTGCAGTGCCGCGATCAGCGCCCGGGCCGCTGCCGCGAATCGGGAGGGGCGACGTTCCTCCCGCTCAAGCTAATTATCTCCCCGCTGCTTCACATCCACACATGGTTCCCTTTAGCGGGAGATGGGGAAGTTTTCCTTTACACTCTCAGTGGGATAACACACAAACGAATGTGTGGGTGTTTTAGATGCGAAGCATCTTATACTCGGGGCTCTGTCCGTCCCTCCCGCGTCCCCCGTCCCGCGTCCGGCCACATTCATGAAGTAGGGAAGCACCCATTATGCGAACCAGAACACTAGTAATATGAAGGCCGTCAACCCTACTACAATCATCAGAGTCATGGCCGAGAGCACAGAGAGGCTGCTTAGTAATGTCTAGGCAGGTGGTGTGTGTCGCCCAGGTTGACCCCATTCCTTGAGTCATGGCCGAGAGCACAGAGAGGCTGCTTAGCAATGGCTAGGCAGGTGGTGTCTGTCGCCCAGGTTGACCCCATTTCTTGATCTTGCTGCATGTGTTTGGAGGGGGCTTAGTCCATCCCTCCTTCCCGCGTCCCACAGTGCATGCGCGTTCCCTCCCTCTCTCTCTCCTACGCTCACCCCCTTTCTTTCCTCTAGGAATGCTCTACTCTACGGAGCGTCCCACACCCCCCCACAGCGCATGCTCGTCCCCTCCGCTATCCTCTCCTACGCTCACCCCCCTTCCTCTCCTCTAGGAATCATCTACTCTACGGAGCGGCGCCCGCGTCCCACAGCGCATGCGCATCCTCTCCCCCCTCTCTCTTCTAGGAATCCTCTACTCTACTGAGCGGCTCCGGCGTCCCACATCCCCACAGCGCATGCGCGTCCTTTCCCCCCTCTCTCCTCTAGGAATCCTTTACTCTACGGAGCGGCTCCCGCGTCCCACACCCCCCACAGTGCATGTCTCCTCCCCCTCTCTCTCCTGTCCTACGGTCCCCTCCGTCCTTTCCTCTACGAATCGTGTACGGAGTGGCGCGCACGACAGGTGCTGTGACAGCTGCATACTCCGCTGGGGGGCGCCACGGTAGTTCCGCGGTATCAAAATGACGGAGCGCGCGCGCCTCATTCTCTCTCCTGTGCAGCGCCGCGATGAGCGCCCGGACCGCTGCCGTGAAATGAGAGCGGCGACGTTCCTCCCGCTCAAGCTAATTATCTCCCCGCTGCTTCTCATCCACACATGCTTCCCTTTAGCGGGAGATGGGGAATATTTTTTAAGCCATGTGACAGTTTATGAGCATACGGTATGACGGCACATTTATCATTGTTCGTTAACATTGAATTAGTCTCTATGGTGGGTGTTAACTTCATTCGTTTGACGAGCTTCTGCACGCCCATTCTAAGAACATCATCTGAAAAACCCGAACACCTCAGACGCTCAATCTGTCTGAAGAAACTGTCCGAGATCAACTGAGTACACGTTTTAAACATGGCCGCGAACAAGCAAGAAAAAGAATACCATTTTTCACAACTTTCGAATGTGCAGAGTTGAAATTGAGTATTGGTTTGTTCGACCTTGGGTTGTACTGCCAGCAAACATGTTTTAGATGCGAAGTATCTTATGCTCGGGGCTTTGTCCGTTCCTCCCGCGTCCCCCGTCCCCCCGTCCGGCGTCCCGCGTCCGGCCACTTGCATGAAGTAGAGAAGCACCCATTATGCGAACCAGAACACTGTAGTAATATGCAGTCATCAGCGTCATGGCCGAGAGCACAGAGAGGGTGCTTATGGTGCATTCAGACGACGGACGGCATCCGGATTTGTCGCGGACGGCTAATCCGCGGATGATCCGCCTGCAGGCGCATCCACACGACGGACGGTGCCCCAGGAGAAAACAGCCGCATTACTCTCGACCGCAGCCTCTCCGCTGACCTGCAGCCGCTGCCAGCAGACCGGTTTGAGAGTATTAAACATGGCGGCCTACAGAACGCGAAGCGCGCCGTGCTTTTAGAGTGCTTTGACAAGCATCGAGCATTGTGGAGGGCTGTGATTTGTTTCGGTGAAAACGGTGTTGTTGGCGGAATGGCTGGATTGGAAGAAAAACCTGCTTTACTAGAGCTGCTGAAGACTGACCTCGCTGCGTTCGCGCATGGTGCACCGCGTACGAAGGGAGCATACTGTGATCGCCGATATCGGCAGTTTTTGTTCTTTTGCGGATAACAGGTACCGACAGTGCACATTGCAATGGTGCACATTGTTTCCTTCTATTGGCTCGCATCTTTACCGTATAATCAGTGCTCAAACACTGGCCGTGTTCTGAGACTGCCGCCATCGGCGACACCGCCGCTTTGCCTGCCTCAGAATCCTGCGTGTGCGATGATTAAAGCGATAAGTTACCTTTCAACCCGTCAATCAGCGCGCATTAAAAGTGATAGATATCTCAAAGGTGATCGTCTTAGAATACGGCCCCGGAAATACCCTGAACTAAGCGCCAGCAGAGCTGAAATCACCTGCAAGGACAGCCGTACGGCTCGAGCAGAAGAAAAGTGTATTGGTTGCCAGCTTGTTTGCCCGCTAAAGCTGCGGCGTTCCGCCGCCAGAATCCCGATGTGAAAAACAAGTTAGGCTCATCCGTCCGCGAGCCACGAGGACGAGGCGCGGAGGACAACAATCGCTGATGTGAGGTCACGTGAGGCGCCGTCCGCGTCTCCACATCCGGATTTGGTCCGTCGTCTGAATGCACCATTAGTAATGGCTAGGCAGGTGGTGTCTGTCGGCGAGGTTGACCCTATTAGATGCGAAGCATCTTATGCTCGGGGCTCTGTCCGTCCCGCGTCCCCCCGTCCCGCATCCGGCCACTTTCATGAAGTAGGGAAGCACCCATTATGCGAACCAAAACACTGTAGTAATATGAAGGCCGTCAACCCTACTACAATCATCAGAGTCATGACCGAGAGCACAGAGAGGCTGCTTAGTAATGGCTAGGCAGGCGGTGTCTGTCGCCCAGGTTGACCCATTCCTAGTGTCATGGCCGAGATCACAGAGAGGCTGCTCAGCAATGGCTAGGCAGGTGGTGTCTGTCGCCCAGGTTGACCCCATTCCTTGATCTTGCAGCATGTGTTTGGAGGGGGCTTAGTCCGTCCCTCCTTCCCGCGTCTCGCACCACCACAGCGCATGCACGTCCCCTCTCTCTCTCCTCTCCTATGCTCACCCCCCTTTCTCTCCTCTAGGAATACTCTACTATACGGAGCGGCCCCCCGCGTTCCACAGCGCCTGCGCGTCCCCTCCCCCTATCCTCTCCTAAGCTCACCCCCCTTTCTCTCGTCTAAGAATCTACTCTACAGAGCGGCGCCCGCGTCCCACATCCCCACAGCGCATGCGCCTCCTCTCTCCTCTAGGAATCCTCCCCTCTATGGGGTGGCTCCGGCGTCCCGCACCCCACAGCGCATGCGCGTCGTCTCCCCCCTTTCTTCTCTAGGAATCCTCTACTCTACGGAGCGGCTCTCGCGCCCCACAGCGCATGCGTCCCCTCCCCCCTCTCTCTCCTTTCCTACAGTCCCCCCCCCGTCCTATCCTCTAGGAATTCTCTACGGATTGGCGCGCACGACAGGTGGTGTGACAGCTGCGTACTCCGTTAGGGGCGCCACGGTAGTTTCGCGGTATGAAAATGACGCAGCGCCGCGATGAGCGCCCGGACCGCTGCCGTGAAATGAGAGCGGCGACGTTCCTCCCGTTCAAGCTAATTATCTCCCCGCTGCTTCGCATCCACACATGGTTCCCTTTAGCGGGAGATGGGGAACTTTTTTGGGATAGCTTAAGATTGACGGTTAGGAATTGTAACTGGGTATTCTGTGGCACTTCATAAGTGAATCTCAAACCACGCCCGCATTCATGAAAAAGACCGAGACATTTTTCACCGTATCTGGAAAGTTTGAATCCTTAACAATATTCAAAAAATCATCTACATAACCAACACCTTCATTACACTGTCACCCAGTCTGCTTTTTACATTCGTGCCAACCATACCTAAAAAATATTGCTAAGAACAGGCGCGACTTTCGATCCTATGCAGACCCCCGATCTTTGGATGAAAGTGTTCGCTTTCGATTCTACATTCGTTGACATCAAGTAAAAAGATAGAATTTCAAGAAACGCGCCTACAGAAACACCACACCGACTTGCGAAGGCCATTTCATTATTATGAAATGGCCCTCGCGCCATTTCAATATTATGCTGGCGACGAGAAGATCATCTATATATGCGAAGCAAAACGGCAGACCTCTGGTGACTTCGTCTATAAAGCGCTGAAATGTCTGAGTAGCGTTGCGCAAACCGGAAGGCATTCTTAAATATTCAAAAAAGCCAAATGGGTGTTGCAAAAGCGCTAGGGCCTCACTGAAATGCATGGATTTTAGGTGTGGCCAGTGGAAGAAGAAGACATTGACGAAGAGATACTCACGCGCTGTTCACCTGTGTGGCGTTGTGTAGCCTGTGTGGCATGCGAGTATCTGAGTTTCAGTAAATTATTCTACATCCTTTTATTACGTCTCGTGTGCTCAACGGCGCCAAAAGACAACATATTAAGAAGTGGGATAGCCATCCAGTCACCACCGAGAGTGAAAGTGAGTTTGATCAGTTCACGGAGTGTGTTAACTCTTAGTGGAACCGACCGAGGGAACAACTAACCCAATTGGCGGTCGAGACACCATCATGGCTAGCGACCTCTTGCAAGTTCTCCAAGAAACGGACCGATAGCTATCGACACTTCTGGAACGACTGACTGTGGCCGGCGCGGCGCAGCTTCAACCAGCGCCAACACTCCAGGTTGTTGTAACTTTCGTCTTCATCTGCTTAGCAGACGCAGTTCATGATCATCATCAGTGCTTCTCACGAGCTACCGCTCGCTCGAGGGCACGAAGCCATATTTCTTCTTCTTCATGTACCATTAAAGAGTGTTCGTTTTCGGACGTGCCGTCTCTTGTACCTCGACAGTCTGGTAGCCGGCGGGCCTTGAGGTCCAACACATGGTGCCGAAACCCGGGACACCAAAGTGAACTTGACAGAAAAGAAAGAGATTCTCGCTAAGGCCGGGCGATGCTTCCGATGTTTGAAACGAGGTCATATGGCAAGAGACTGTAGAGGGAACCAGAAATGCGACAGATGTTCTCGACGGCATGTAACATCCATGTGTGACACGGACTTCCAGAAGAAGGCAAACGATGCTTCAGTGACAGCAGTCAACCTCCTCTCGGAACAAGCGAGTCCTGTTATATTATTGCAGTCCTTGACAGCCAGAATAGCAGGTACGACGTCATCAAAGTACTACAGGGTCCTCTTCGACGGCGGGAGTCAGCGGAGCTTCATCACCATCGAAGCATCTCGCCAACTTGGCTGCCAGCTGTTGCAAGAGGAAACTGTGACAGTTGGAGTATTCGGAGGGCACAAGACAGAAAGAACAATGAGAAGAGTACGCGTGAGAAGAGTACATGAGCGTTTTCGAAGAAACTGCGAAACAACCGATCCTGATCGAAGCCTTAGAAGTAGAGGACATCTGCAGCGAGCGCATTCCAATTCCAGGCGAAGAAGTCAAAAATAAGATGAAGGAAGCTGGATTGGACACGCGAGCCCTTTATCTAAAAGGAGAAAACGAAAACTCCATTTCCTTGCTTCTGGGGTCCGACTACTACTGGCGCTTTGTGACCGGTGACGTGAGAAGCGTGTGCAACAGATGGAAAGATCTAAAAGCTGTGCACACTAAACTAGGATGGACGGTGCAAGGTCCGCTACCTCTCGCAGGTAAAATCACTCACTGCTCAACCGCCGTAGTACTTCGAACCTGCATCGAAAAAGACACTGTTTCGGATGCTCTCACGCAATTTTGGAACCTGGAAAGTATCGGCGTCAAGGATGAAGAAAGCATCTCAGATAGCGAACAGACACTGCAAGAATTCGAGCGAAATATAACTAAAATGGACGGTCGCTATCAAGTTCGACTTCCTTGGAAGAAAACTGTAGAACTTGAAGACAATTTCTCTGTGGCAAATAAACGCCTTGGAAATTTGATGCGCAAGCTCATGAGAGACCACAGCCTTCTGGAAAAATATGACAAGACCATTCGTGTATATCTGGAAGAAGGTTCAGCAGAAAGAGTTTCCAGTTCAAGTTACACTCGTGAGCACCGATCGTACTACATGCCGCATCGAGCCGTGATCAAGGAAGACCGGACTACAACGAAGATCCGCATCGTTTTCGACGCGTCCTCACATGAACGTGGAGCCAAATCACTGAACGACAACCTGGAATCCGGTCCGAATCTAAACCCGGACGTAGCTACACTGCTCTTGCGTTTCCGGAGATACAAGGTCGCCATGACGGCAGATGTGGAAAAGGCATTCCTGCAGATTGGACTACATGAAGAGGACAGAGATTCCCTCCGATTTCTATGGTTCGCCACTTCTCCTCAGACGAATCAACCATTACCAGACGAAGAAATCTGGAGAATGGCCAGAGTGCCATTTGGCGCAACTTCAAGCCCTTTTCTTTTGATGGCCACCCTGAAACACCATTTCCGGTGCTCCGAGAATCGCTACAAAACAACGGCTCTCCTGCTTCAGAAATCCATGTATATGGACGACCTCCTGATAGGAGCTGACACAACACAAGATGCTATTAGGATGCATGAAGAAATAGTGAGGATATTCCAAGATGCTTCTATGAACATCAGGAAGTGGAAAAGCAATGACCCTGCAGTGACTGCCTGTTTTCAAGATTCCATCATAAAACAAGACCAACCGCTTTGCACGCCGCCGGGAATACTAAAAGTTCTTGGGATGTCTTGGAACACGGAGAACGACAGCTTCTGTTTCCATCCTACGAGCATCTTAAACTTTATTTGACAACACGAGGTGACGAAGCGTTTTGCTCTACAAGCTGTGGCAAGGTTTTATGACCCCTTAGGTCTTACGTCTCCCTTTCTTGTGAGAGCGAAGATATTTCTTCAAGACCTTTGGAGAGCCAATCTGGAGTGGGATGAACCGTTACCATCCCATCTGGCGGATGCATGGGTAAAATGGAGTCAAGAAGTAACTCACCTCCAGGATATCCCCATTCCTAGGTTTTTGGGAGCCGGAATGCTACGACCGATTTTTGAGACGAACCTGCACATTTTTGCCGATGCTAGCGAATCAGCATACGGAGCAGTAGGTTATGCCTCCATGTTCGATTCTAAGGGCGAAGCTTGTAGTACAATCCTGTTTGCAAAAACGAGGGTTGCACCAATCAAAACAATAACACTTGCTCGACTTGAGTTAATGTCTGCTCTGTTGGCAGCCCGCATTTACCGTTATCTTGCAAGCAACTCTGACCTATCTTTCAGGAAGATAACAATTTGGTCCGACTCACAAATTGCTCTCTGCTGGATTCGAAAAGAACCGACGACGTGGAAGACCTTCGTCCGAAATCGGGTGGCTGAAATTCAAAAACTTACAGATATCTCGTTTTGGCGTTTCTGCCCAGGCAAGGAAAATCCAGCAGACTTATTGACAAGAGGTATATCAGCTGAAAAACTACATCAGACAGAACTGTGGTGGCATGGACCGAAATGGATGAGTGATTACTCAAGATGGCCTGAAGACTTTGGTGCAGACCCGCGAGCAGAAATACCGGAATATCTCGACACGACATTTACTCATGCTGTCAGCACGAAAGCACCATTGGAAAGAATAATTGACACGGAAAGGTTCAGCTCACGCATCAAACTCCTACGAGTGACAGCGTGGGTGTTGAGATACACGAAGAAATTTAAAGGAATGCACATGTCATCACAGGAGCTTCTGACTGAAGAACTACAGGAAGCTGAATTGTATCTGATACGTGTCGAGCAAAAGACACACTATGGCGATGAAATGACGTACCTTACGGACAACAAGCCCTTTACATCGCAGAGCCAAGTTGGACATCTGCGGCTTTTATTGGACAGTGACGGACTGATTCGAGTACAAGGTCGTGCTTTCAACAAGAACGACGAAAACTACGGAACTCAGAATCTGATTCTTCTACCAAGAGACAGTCATTTCACAACGCTGACTATCCGACAAGCCCATATGAAGGTTCTTCATTGTGGAGTGAGAGATACGCTTATACAGATTCGTGAACGATTTTGGGTTCCACAGGCCAGACAACTAGTCAAAAAAGTCATACGTCGATGCATGGTATGTCAGCGAATGCAAGCAAAGCCATTTCAGCCAGAAACACCTTCTTTACCAAGTGACAGATGCACGAAGGCCGAACCTTTTCTGGTAACAGGAATTGACTTTGCTGGTCCATTATACGTCAGAGGAAGCGGACATCAGCGTGCCTATATTGCACTATTCACTTGTGCTGTCACTCGGGCGATACACTTGGAGTTGGTCGAAGACATGACTACAGAAAGCTTTCTCTGTGCCTTCGGAAGATTCATTTCGAGAAGAGGATTGTGTAAAACCATATACAGCGACAATGCCCGGACCTTTATGAAGACATCAAAGGTGCTTGAGAAATTGTGGAAGGCTGTTCGTCACCCAGATGTAATCTCGTTTTTCGCGGCATCGGAAATCCAGTGGAAGTTCCTGTGCCCAGCTGCTCCTTGGTGGGGAGGTTTCTACGAGAGATTAGTACGCTCTGTGAAGAACTGCTTGAGAAAAATGCTTGGACGAAGACTCGTGGGTTATACGGAACTCAGCACGCTTTTAACAGAAGTAGAGGCCGTGCTGAATTCACGTCCTTTAACGTTTGTTTACAATGATGTTGATGAGCCCTACCCACTTTGCCCAGCAAGTTTTCTAGTGGGGCGAAGAATTACATCTCTACCACCTTACGAAACATCGACGGATGCTAAAGGCGAAGACCAGCTGAACCGCCTCTTCAGAAAGCGAGAAGAAGACTTGCAGACGTTTTGGAAACGTTGGCAGAAAGAATATTTGGTTGAACTAAGAAACTTCGCTGTCAACAAAGCGAAACGTACTGACTTACTGAAGGAAGGAAACTTAGTTCTTATCGGCGACAAACAACGCCCTCGGCAAGTTTGGGTGATGGCAAGAATAAGACAACTACATAACGGACGCGATGGAAAAGTTCGTTCCTGTTCTCTACAGTTGCCGGGCGGAGCAGAAGTACACCGCCCTGTTCAAATGATCTACCCACTGGAAGTTGAGTGACGCCATCTGCTGGGCGCGGGAAGATGTTGTAACTTTCGTCTTCATCTGCCTAGCAGACGCAGTTCATGATCATCATCAGTGCTTCTCACGAGCTACCGCTCGCTCGAGGGCACGAAGCCATATTTCTTCTTCTTCATGTACCATTAAAGAGTGTTCGTTTTCGGACGTGCCGTCTCTTGTACCTCGACAGTCTGGTAGCCGGCGGGCCTTGAGGTCCAACACACAGGTGATTCCCGACTTAAGCCACAACATGAGCTTCGACGGCTCCGAGGACGCTCCTTCAGCGCGCGAGTGGATTGATAACATTTGCCGGACGTCGAATCTTCACTGGTGGCCAGCTGCCTACACGCTCGAAACTGCCAAGGCCCGGTTGGTTGGAGCTGCCATGGATTGGTACCGTTCGAGGAGCTCCCAAACCACGTCGTGGGAAGAATTCGAGGTGCGTTTCCGTCGGACCTTCGTCAGCCAGGCTCGCGTCGCGGAACGATGGCGCAGGATGCAAGAGCGTCTGCAGCGGCGTAACGAAAACACGACCGCCTATTTCCACTCCAAGGTGCGTCTTTGTCATGAAGTAAATCTGAACTTCGACGATACGCGAGAACAAGTTCTCACGGGTTTACGGTTTCGCGAACTATGCACCATGTTCTTGGGAAGGACGCATGACGACGACGACGACCTACCGCACGATATCTTGTAGTTCGAGAGCATCGAACGAGAATGGCGGGAGCTTTTCGGATCACGCAACCGAAGATTCATGTCACCATCATTTTCGGAGCGCAGCCTGCCCGCTACCACGACAACAGAAGAGACCGTCGACTCGAACTATGGAACGGATCGACGCCAGCCATTGCCATCCATCAACCAACACGGTGAGCGCAAGTGCTACAACTGCAACATCTAGGGCCACATAGCACGTGACTGTCTTGAGTCTAAGCGACCGTAAGTGTCTCCGTTGCCAAGGAACTGACCACACACAACGCAGCTGCCCAGCCTTCTCAAGTAACGAGTCTAACGGCGTCACAGAAGCACTTCCTTGCACCGGGGCTGATGTTGTGTTGATAAAGGAAGTGATCATCAACGATGACTTCACTTTAGTAGGTCTCATCGACACGGGAAGTTCCGGTTGCTTGTTGCGTGCGTCAGCGGCGGCACGATGCGGCATTGAGATGGTTCAGGAACCTACCGATCTATACGGTTTCTGCAGCGAGCATGATCCCGTGACAAGAAGCCTCGGTCACTGCAAGGCAAAGGTCAGCATAGACGACATTGTCGCAGAGAATATCCTTGTCCTGATTTTCCCAGATGATGCACAAAGATTCGACATACTGGTGGGCCGTACATTCCCCGAATTGCCGAGCGTCGCGCGAGCCAAGCTGGGAAGCACGTTCTGATTCTACCCCCTAAATGATTGTCCCTTTGATGGCCGAACATTTGCATGATAAATCAGTTAAGCAAGTTTGTCGTAACAGCCTTAACGAGGACGTTAAGCGTTTCAGGATGGCCGAATGTTGCAAAAGCGCTAGCACCTCATTGAAATGCGCGGATTTTAGATGTGACCAGTGGAAGAAGAAGACGTTCAGAAAGAGAGACTCACACGCTGTTCGCCTGTGTGGCATTGTGTAGCATGTGTGGCATGCGAGTATCTGAGATTCAGTAAATTATTCTACATCCTTTTACTACGTCTCGTGTGTTCAACGGCGCCCGAAGACAACATTGGGTAGTTAAAGCAGTTCTGGCGATGTCGGAAGGCTCAACGGGTATCGGGTCATAAGCTTTCACGAGATCAATCTTTGAATATACTGCTGTGCCGGTTAAAAAAATCACGGCATATCCGCGGAGTGAATGATGATGAGTGGGCGAAGCTCCTGGGGTACATCATCAAAGACGTGATGGTGGTTGGTTGCATGTGGTCAAACGATGTGCATGTGAGACCATATCGCGATGCCATGTGTTGTATGGCATCGCGATCGTCATCGTCATCACGGCACACCACATTCCATGTGGTGTGCCGTGCTGGCAGCGTCATCGTCATCACGCTGGTGGCTACTGCGTACTACAAACTACAAGGGACGCACGACGCACGGCATAAGGAGCTTCGCCCCTCGCGATGCCATGTGTTGTATGGCATCGCGATCGTCATCGTCATCACGGCACACCACATTCAATGTGGTGTGCTGTGATGGCAGCGCCATCGTCATCACGCAGGTGGCTACTACGTACTACAAACTACAAGGGACGCACGACCCACGGCATAAGGAGCTTCGCCCCTCGCGATGCCATGTGTTGTATGGCATCGCGATCGTCATCGGCATCACGCACCCCACATTCCGTGTGGCGTGCCGTGAGTGATAGTTACTCCCGCCGTTCACCCGCGCTTTTTTGAATTTCTTGACTTTGACATTCAGTGCACTGGGCAGAAATCACATTGTGTCAGCACCGATAAACGGCCCTCGCAATGTTTTGTTTTAATTAGACAGTCGGATTCCCCCGCTCCGTGCCAGTTCTCAGTTGGCTGTTTTCTGCCAGCCGAAGCATAAGGAGCTTCGCCCCTCGCGATGCCATGTATTGTATGGCATCGCGATCGTCATCGTCATCACGGCACACCACATTCCATGTGGTGTGCCGTGATGACGCAATGTGATTTCTGCCACATGGAATGTGGTGTGCCATCACGGCACACCGCATTCCATGTGGTGTGCCGTGATGGCCGCGTCATCGTCATCACGCAGGTGGCTACTACGTACTACAAACAAGGGACGCACGACTCACGGCATAAGGAGCTTCGCTCCTAAAAGGCAGTGCAATCTTGAATATTGGGTAACGGGTATCGGTCTGGAATGGCGACCGCATTGAGTGCACAATAATCACCACGGGGCCGCCAGCCGTTGTTCTTGGCCACCGTGCGCAGCGGCGATGATCACGAGGTTGATGACGGGCGAATAAACTTCCATTGCAGCATGTCCTCGAACTCATTGCGAGCAACTCGAAATTTATCAGGACCGAGTCTGCGAGGGTGGCAGTGAACAGGTGGCCCTGCGTTAAGAATGCAATGGGTCACAGAGTGCTTAGGGGGCTTATCCATCGGAGACTGTGTAGTAATCTCCGGAAACTCGTTGAGTAAAGCTGCATACGGCGTGGTAGGTAGTTTCATGAACGTGGGGTTTAGGGCCGTGGCTTGTGACAGAAAACCGTTGACCGACAAACCGGTAATGCCATCCACCAGGCGACAGCGGCTCACATCCACGAGCAGATGAAAATGTCTGAAGAAATCGGCTCCTAAGATGGCATAGCGGGCGTCAGATATACAAAATAGCCATTGTAACCTTCTCCTGAGGCCGAGATTGAGGATCAGAGACTTCTGTACGTAAGTTGCGATGACAGAAGAGCTGATCGCTTGTAGAGGAGTTGGCTTTTCGCGGAGACGCCGGTCAGCCTTGGAAGCAGGAATTCTGCTCACCTCTGCCCCAGTGTCCACCTGCAAGCGTAGACCTGTGGTTCGGTCGGTTATGTAGAAGAGGCGGCTTGATGATTGACCGTGATCGCCCGCCGCTGTTATTGACGATCGGCCTGAGCATTTCCCATGCGCCACGAACAGGGTGACAGACACCGACGAGCCGCGGCACGAAAACGCCGGTGATAGTAGCATGGCTTCTGTGTTGGAAAACTGCTCTCAGGCTGGTGGAGTGACCGTGGCGGAGAAAGCGACGTGAGAGGCTGTCGATGTCGACAAGGCTGGCCATTGAAGTTGCGAGTGTTTTGCAGTTCCAGACGCAAGTCGGCTACTTGAGCTGCGAGATCTTTTACTGCTGCTCGAAGGGGATCTACGTCAGAAACCGGAGCCGCACGAGCAGCGTTGATGACTGCCGGGGCAACCTCCATCATGTGGTCAGCCAGTTCTGCGAGCTCCAGCAGGTACTTATGCTGAGCTGGGACAAGAGTCATTCGCACGTTAGGTGGAAGACGCTGCAGAAACAGCTCACGTAGAATAGCCGTGTCCAAGAAGCCCGGCTGGTCCCCAACCAGGTGACGTAGGAATTGGGTGGGACGTCTGTGCCCAAGCTCTTCGTTGTTCAGGAGTTGTTGAATGCGCCGATGCGCAGGCTGAGCGAGGCGGCGAAGAAGAGTCTGTTTGACAGTGGTATATGGAGTTTCACCAAGCGGTCGTTCGAGGATGCCGCGTATCTCGGCCATTGCCTGTGGCGGCAACGCTTCGAGGAGTAGCTCGTACTTGCGAACTTCTCACATGACGCGATGAATGTGGAACTTGCTCTCGGCTTGTACGAATCATAACGAGGGATCGGCAAGCCACAGCTGCGGTAGCGTTATAGTGGTAGTAGCTCTTACGACACTAGAAGAGGGTACCTGGCCGGTTGCCGTGGTAGGAGTACGAGAGTTGAGGTCGTCTGGAATCTCGCACTGCTCCATGGAAGGTCGTGCTCGTAGTTCGGGTCACCAGTAACTGAGCACTCTGAAGCACGGTTTAGGAAAAACGCAGAGTGATTTATTCATACGTGCACGCCATTCTTAGAACTTCTTCCTCCTCCTTAAGCAGAACCCCCCCCCCCCCCCCCAGTACACGTCCCAAGTTGTGCACCAGAAGAAGAAGAAAAGTCCGCCACAGTACCGTAGGGGCTTGCCGATGGTTCAGGTTTAACGTCTCGCTGATGGCATTGCTGTCGCACGATGCCTCAGGTGCTGGCTACGGTCTTCCTCGGAGGGCGTTGTATCCGCAGCACTTGATGCTGGATAATCCAAGTGCCTTTTCACTTGGTTGTTGTGGCGAAGAACTTTTCCTTGGGCAGTTGAAACAGTGACCATACAAAATTCATTTGTTTCTTCAACTACGCCCAACCACCACTTGGGGCCTTTGCCAAAATTTTGAACTGCCACCTTATCTCCTTTCTTGAACCTTGGTCCCTTTTGCTCCTTCTCAACCTGCTCCTTGAACTCTGTTTGTGACAGCTCTGGTATCATCTCTCCCTCTCTTCTGGGAATGCAAAAGCCATCCTTGCTTTCATTGGGTATGCCAGCATCAGCTCGGATGGTGATGTTCCATTTGGACGGGGTGCCCTGCGGTACATAAGCAGCCATCTTGCAAGCCGGAGCTTGAGATCTACAACAGCGGTTTTTAAGGTGAAATCCTTTACTCTCTCATGCTCACGTCCGTCCGTGTCCGTCCGTCCGTCCGAGCCCGGACACGGTGCCAGGTGGCCGCCGGGGTGCTCAAACGGACGCCGGTCGCGTTGGACTCTAGAGCGCTCGCGCTTTGCTTGCGTAGCGTCGCTGTGCCCAGCGTTTCCAATCATGTAAGAAGGGAGACGCGTGCATCGCGTTCCATTCTGACCGCCCCCGTCTCAATGGACACAGGCGTTCGCGGAACACACTTTGGAATTTACAAAGTGTCCGTCAATTTAAGCGCTGGAACGCGGATGGCGTTGGCACAATGCGCAAAGCGCGAGAAAATACGAACGCATGCGAACGGAGGTAGATTAATATCGCGTCTCGCTGCGATTCGCAGTACAAAATTAATAAAGAAAACACGCACACATTCCGTTTGTGTGCCATCCCACTGAGAGTGTGAAAGAATAAAAGACAAGGCATAGTCAGTCGAATGGCCACAAGCTTTCGCCGAACACAGTTTGGAATGTACAATATGTCCTTCCATTTTTTTAGACCGTCCTTCACTGTTCGGACAGCACGCTCAGCTAAGCCATCTGACGCTGGATGGAAGAGAGCTGTTCGCAGGTGCTTAATGCCATTTCCCAGAACGAAGTCCTGGAAAGCTTTGCCAGTAAATGGTGTTCCGTTGTCGGTAACAATGCACCTTGGTAGTCCAAACCTTGCGCAAGTATCCCTCAAGTGCTTTACTGTTTGTTCAGCTGTGGCACTGGGCACGATGGCGACTTCAAGCCACCTTGACTTGGCATCCACTAGTATAAGGAGCATGCTTCCTTCGAATGGGCCTGCATAATTTAAGTGTACCCGCTCCCAGCACTCACTTGGTTCAGGCCAAGACACTGGTTGTGCCTTTGCTGGTAACGGAGAGTTCTGAAGACGATGTATGCACTGCCGGGCGCATCTTTCTATTTCAGCATCCATTCCTGGCCACCAGACTAACGGCCTTGCCATGCCTTTCATGACGACCATTCCCTGAAGCGCTTCATGTAGTATATCCAAGATATGCTTGTTGCGGCACCACAACTCAATTTCTCTAGTAGAGCATATCGCTGTGCGCGCTCAGCTCATCCCGTTTTGGTCAGAATAGTTGGAAAGCTTTGTCTGGGGAGCTCTGTGGCCACCCATCTCTGACCCACTGTAGTACTTGGCTTAGAGTCTGGTCACTCAGTGAGCTGCTGCAGTTGCTTGACTGACGCTGTTTGCTTTCGCTCCTGTGAGATCGCATTGACAAGCTCTGGTGGTTCAGGTAGGTCCACATAAAGCTCTGTCAGCTGTAATCTGCTCATGGCATCAGCATTTCCATTGGCACGTCCTGGTCGGTGCTCAATCGTATCAGTGAAGGCTCCCAGTGTGAGGGCCCAACGCTGAATACGGGAAGCAGTCATCGCAAGATTTGCTTTGTCTTGACGAAATATACCAGCCAATGGCTTTTGATCAGTGGTTAGGACAAAGCTTCGGCACAGCAAGGAGTCTCTGAAGCGTGTGACACTAAAGATAATGGCCAGGGCCTCCTTTTCCTGATGTGAGTAGTTTCGCTCAGCAACTGCGAGTGTACGAGATGCAAATGCTAGCGGGTTCTCCACACTATTTTCACGGTGGGAAAGCACTGCACCATTTTCATATGGCGAAGCATCACATGCGAGCACCAATTCCTTAGATGGATCGTAGTGCGCTAACACCTTTGCTTCATGATGAGTTTCTTGCTTTTGATGAAGGCTTTTTGTTCTTCATCTGTCCACCTCCAGGGGCTGTTCTTGTGAAGCAGAGCATACATGGGCGCTAGTAGTGTTGACAAGTTCGGCAGGAATTTTCCATAGTATGACAGAAGTCCAATCAAGGATCTCAGCTGACCGACGTCCTTTGGGCTCGGGTGCTTCAATGATGGCTTGAACGTTTTTCTTTGATGGCTGAAGAGCAGTTGCACTGATTTCATGGCCCAAGTAAACGAGGGATGGTTTGGAGAATTCGCACTTCTGTTTAAATCTCAAACCAGACTCTTCGATCCTCTGTAGAACTCTGCGCAACTCTGGATGTGCTCATGGTCCGTGCTGCCAGTCACCAAAATATCATCTAAGTGTACGGACGTGCCAGGAATGTCACGAAGGATTTCTTCCATTCTCCTTTGGAAGAGGGCAGGGGCCGAGGATACACCGTATGCCAGGCGATTGTAGGCAAGGAGACCTCTGTGCGTGTTGATGACCAGTAGCTTGCTGGTCTGTTCATCCACTGGAACTTGGTTGTAAGCCTCACGAAAATCCAGTTTGGAAAACTTGACCCCGCCTTGCAATGACGCAAATAAATCTGCCACTTTAGGTAAAGGGTACTGTGTTGTCACCATTGCTGGATTGACTCCGATCTTATAGTCAATGCAGTTTGGAAAACTTAACTCCGTCTTGCAATGACGCCAATAAATCTGCCACTTTAGGTAAAGGGTACTGTGTTGTCACCATTGCTGGATTGACTCCGATCTTATAGTCACCGCAGATCCTGACACTTTGGCCATCTGCTTTTAGAACTGGCACTATTGGTGAAGGCCAATCGGAATGGTCCACTTGCGTGATGATGTTTTCACGTTCTAGCCGCTGAAGTTCTTCAACCTTGACCCGAAGTGCGTACTGCATTGGGTGAGGCCTGTAGTACTGCGGTTCTGCATTAGGTCGAACCTTGACGTGCCCTGGTGGTCCTTTTAGTGACCCACACCCCGGTTTGAAGATGTCTTCAATTTCCACGAGCATCGCGCGTACCTTCCCTTCCGTAGCACAATTCATCTGCGTTGCATTTACTTGGCATGGCAGAAGATCGAAGGTTGTGAGCCAGTCTCTACCGCATAGGCTGGGGCTCTTGAAGGCTACCACAAGCTGTGTCTGCTGACTTGCAGTTTTGCCCATACATACATCAACAGACAGCGTTCGTTGCACTGGTATGGTTCCGTGTATGCAGTTGAGCTTGATGTCTGTCTGTCAAAGCACTGGCAAAGCTCTTTAGTGCTGCAGGTAGGTGTCCTTCGATATCATGGAAACTGGAGACCCTGAGTCCAACTCCTTTTCCAATGGCACTCCGTTGACAACGAATGTCATTGTAATTGGCCTCAAGGGTGACTGCGTCTGCAGAGAATGCAGAACGGCAACAGCAACAGCGCCCACAGCACACGGAACACGATCGACCGCTGTGGATGGCAGCGAGGACAGCGTCACCACGCCTGATGCCTGGGCCAGTCGCCCAGCCGCGGAGTGTAGGCCTCATTAGTCGCGGTTGCCCAGCCGTCGGAAAAGGCAGCCGGAATCCCAGCGCATCGCCTGGTCTCTGGGCCAGTCACCCTGCCGGAGTGCAGGCATCGCTCGTCGCGGTAGCCCAGCCGTCGGAAGAGGGAGCCGGAACACCAGCGCATCGCCTGGTGTCTGGGCCAGTCGCCCAGGCGGAGTACAGGCATCGTTCGTCGCGGTTGCCCAGCCGTCGGAAAAGGCAGCCGGAATCCCAGCGCATCGCCTGGTCTCTGGGCCAGTCACCCTGCCGGAGTGCAGGCATCGTTCGTCGGGGTTGCCCAGCCGTCGGAAAAGGCAGCCGGAACCCCTGCATATCGCCTGGTCTCTGGGCCGGTCACCCTGCCGGAGTGCAGGCATCGTTCGTCGCGGTTGCCGAGCAGCCGGAAAAGGGAGCCGGAACCCCAGCCCATCGCCTGGTCTCTGGGCCACTCACCCTGCCGGAGTGCAGGCATCGTTCGTCGCGGTTGCCCAGCCGTCGGAAAAGGCAGCCGGAATCCCAGCGCATCGCCTGGTCTCTGGGCCAGTCACCCTGCCGGAGTGCAGGCATCGCTCGTCGCGGTTGCGCAGCCGTCGGAAAAGGGAGCCGGAACCCCAGCGCATCGCCTGGTGTCTGGGCCAGTCGCCCAGGCGGAGTACAGGCATCGTTCGTCGCGGTTGCCCAGCCGTCGAAAAAGGCAGCCGGAATCCCAGCGCATCGCCTGGTCCCTGGGCAAGTCACCCTGCCGGAGTGCAGGCATCGCTCGTCGCGGTTGCCCAGCCGTCGGAAAAGGGAGCCGGAACTCCAGCGCATCGCCTGGTGTCTGGTCCAGTCGCCCAGGCGGAGTACAGGCATCGTTCGTCGCGGTTGCCCAGCCGTCGGAAAAGGCAGCCGGAATCCCAGCGCATCGCCTGGTCTCTGGGCCAGTCACCCTGCCGGAGTGCAGGCATCGCTCGTCGCGGTTGCCCAGCCGTCGGAAAAGGGAGCCGGAACCCCAGCGCATCGCCTGGTGTCTGGGCCAGTCGCCCAGGCGGAGTACAGGCATCGTTCGTCGCGGTTGCCCAGCCGTCGAAAAAGGCAGCCGGAATCCCAGCGCATCGCCTGGTCCCTGGGCAAGTCACCCTGCCGGAGTGCAGGCATCGCTCGTCGCGGTTGCCCAGCCGTCGGAAAAGGGAGCCGGAACCCCAGCGCATCGCCTGGTGTCTGGTCCAGGCGCCCAGGCGGAGTACAGGCATCGTTCGTCGCGGTTGCCCAGCCGTCGGAAAGGGCAGCCGGAATCCCAGCGCATCGCCTGGTCTCTGGGCCAGTCACCCTGCCGGAGTGCAGGCATCGCTCGTCGCGGTTGCCCAGCCGTCGGAAAAGGGAGCCGGAACCCCAGCGCATCGCCTGGTGTCTGGGCCAGTCGCCCAGGCGGAGTACAGGCATCGTTCGTCGCGGTTGCCCAGCCGTCGGAAAAGGCAGCCGGAATCCCAGCGCATCGCCTGGTCTCTGGGCCAGTCACCCTGCCGGAGTACAGGCATCGCTCGTCGCGGTTGCCCAGCCGTCGGAAAAGGGAGCCGGAACTCCAGCGCATCGCCTGGTGTCTGGTCCAGTCGCCCAGGTGGAGTACAGGCATCGTTCGTCGCGGTTGCCCAGCCGTCGGAAAAGGCAGCCGGAATCCCAGCGCATCGCCTGGTCTCTGGGCCAGTCACCCTGCCGGAGTGCAGGCATCGCTCGTCGCGGTTGCCCAGCCGTCGGAAAAGGGAGCCGGAACCCCAGCGCATCGCCTGGTGTCTGGGCCAGTCGCCCAGGCGGAGTACAGGCATCGTTCGTCGCGGTTGCCCAGCCGTCGAAAAAGGCAGCCGGAATCCCAGCGCATCGCCTGGTCCCTGGGCAAGTCACCCTGCCGGAGTGCAGGCATCGCTCGTCGCGGTTGCCCAGCCGTCGGAAAAGGGAGCCGGAACCCCAGCGCATCGCCTGGTGTCTGGTCCAGTCGCCCAGGCGGAGTACAGGCATCGTTCGTCGCGGTTGCCCAGCCGTCGGAAAAGGCAGCCGGAATCCCAGCGCATCGCCTGGTCTCTGGGCCAGTCACCCTGCCGGAGTGCAGGCATCGCTCGTCGCGGTTGCCCAGCCGTGGGAAAAGGGAGCCGGAACACCAGCGCATCGCCTGGTGTCTGGGCCAGCCGCCCAGGCGGAGTACAGGCATCGTTCGTCGCGGTTGCCCAGCCGTCGGAAAAGGCAGCCGGAATCCCAGCGCATCGCCTGGTCTCTGGGCCAGTCACCCTGCCGGAGTGCAGGCATCGCTCGTCGCGGTTGCCCAGCCGTCGGAAAAGGGAGCCGGAACACCAGCGCATCGCCTGGTGTCTGGGCCAGTCGCCCAGGCGGAGTACAGGCATCGTTCGTCGCGGTTGCCCAGCCGTCGGAAAAGGCAGCCGGAATCCCAGCGCATCGCCTGGTCTCTGGGCCAGTCACCCTGCCGGAGTGCAGGCATCGCTCGTCGCGGTTGCCCAGCCGTCGGAAAAGGGAGCCGGAACCCCAGCGCATCGCCTGGTGTCTGGTCCAGTCGCCCAGGCGGAGTACAGGCATCGTTCGTCGCTGTTGCCCAGCCGTCGGAAAAGGCAGCCGGAATCCCAGCGCATCGCCTGGTCTCTGGGCCAGTCACCCTGCCGGAGTGCAGGCATCGCTCGTCGCGGTTGCCCAGCCGTCGGAAAAGGGAGCCGGAACCCCAGCGCATCGCCTGGTGTCTGGGCCAGTCGCCCAGGCGGAGTACAGGCATCGTTCGTCGCGGTTGCCCAGCCGTCGAAAAAGGCAGCCGGAATCCCAGCGCATCGCCTGGTCCCTGGGCAAGTCACCCTGCCGGAGTGCAGGCATCGCTCGTCGCGGTTGCCCAGCCGTCGGAAAAGGGAGCCGGAACCCCAGCGCATCGCCTGGGGTCTGGGCCAGTCGCCCAGGCGGAGTACAGGCATCGTTCGTCGCGGTTGCCCAGCCGTCAAAAAAGGCAGCCGGAATCCCAGCGCATCGCCTGGTCCCTGGGCAAGTCAACCTGCCGGAGTGCAGGCATCGCTCGTCGCGGTTGCCCAGCCGTCGGAAAAGGGAGCCGGAACCCCAGCGCATCGCCTGGTCTCTGGGCCAGTCGCCCAGCCGGAGTGTAGGCCTCGTTCGTCGCGGTTGCTCAGCCGTCGTGTCGGAAAAGGGAGCCGGAACCCCAGCGCATCGCCTGGTCTCTGGGCCGGTCACCCTGCCGGAGTGCAGGCATCGTTCTTCGCGGTTGCCCAGCCGTCGCAAAAGGGAGCCGGAACCCCAGCGCATCGCCTGGTCTCTGGGCCAGTCACCCTGCCGGAGTGCAGGCATCGTTCGTCGCGGTTGCCCAGCCGTCGGAAAAGGGAGCCGGAACCCCTGCATATCGCCTGGTCTCTGGGCCGGTCACCCTGCCGGAGTGCAGGCATCGTTCGTCGCGGTTGCCGAGCCGCCGGAAAAGGGAGCCGGGACCCCAGCGCATCGCCTGGTCTCTGGGCCAGTCGCCCAGCCGGAGTGCAGGCCTCGTTCGTCGCGGTTGCCCAGCCGTCGCAAAAGGGAGCCGGAACCCCAGCGCATCGCCTGGTCTCTGGGCCAGTCGCCCAGCCGGAGTGCAGGCCTCGTTCGTCGCGGTTGCTCAGCCGTCGTGTCGGAAAAGGGAGCCGGAACCCCAGCGCATCGCCTGGTCTCTGGGCCAGTCACCCTGCCGGAGTGCAGGCATCGTTCTTCGCGGTTGCCCAGCCGTCGCAAAAGGGAGCCGGAACCCCAGCGCATCGCCTGGTCTCTGGGCAAGTCACCCTGCCGGAGTGCAGGCATCGTTCGTCGGGGTTGCCCAGCCGTCGGAAAAGGCAGCCGGAACCCCTGCATATCGCCTGGTCTCTGGGCCGGTCACCCTGCCGGAGTGCAGGCATCGTTCGTCGCGGTTGCCGAGCAGCCGGAAAAGGGAGCCGGAACCCCAGCCCATCGCCTGGTCTCTGGGCCACTCACCCTGCCGGAGTGCAGGCATCGTTCGTCGCGGTTGCCCAGCCGTCGCAAAAGGGAGCCGGAACCCCAGTGCATCGCCTGGTCTCTGGGCCAGTCGCCCAGCCGGAGTGCAGGTCTCGTTCGTCGCGGTTGCCCAGCCGTCGCAAAAGGGAGCCGGAACCCCAGCGCATCGCCTGGTCTCTGGGCCAGTCACCCTGCCGGAGTGCAGGCATCGTTCTTCGCGGTTGCCCAGCCGTCGGAAAAGGGAGCCGGAACCCCAGCGCATCGCCTGGTCTCTGGGCCAGTCACCCTGCCGGAGTGCAGGCATCGTTCGTCGCGGTTGCCCAGCCGTCGGAAAAGGGAGCCGGAACCCAAGCGCATCGCCTGGTCTCTGGGCCGGTCACCCTGCCGGAGTGCAGGCATCGTTCGTCGCGGTTGCCCAGCCGTCGGAAAAGGGAGCCGGAACCCCTGCATATCGCCTGGTCTCTGGGCCGGTCACCCTGCCGGAGTGCAGGCATCATTCGTCGCGGTTACCCAGCCGTCGGAAAAGGGAGCCGGAACCCCAGCGCATCGCCTGGTGTCTGGTCCAGTCGCCCAGGTGGAGTACAGGCATCGTTCGTCGCGGTTGCCCAGCCGTCGGAAAAGGCAGCCGGAATCCCAGCGCATCGCCTGGTCCCTGGGCAAGTCAACCTGCCGGAGTGCAGGCATCGCTCGTCGCGGTTGCCCAGCCGTCGGAAAAGGGAGCCGGAACCCCAGCGCATCGCCTGGCGTCTGGGCCAGTCGCCCAGGCGGAGTACAGGCATCGTTCGTCGCGGTTGCCCAGCCGTCGGAAAAGGCAGCCGGAATCCCAGCGCATCGCCTGGTCTCTGGGCCAGTCACCCTGCCGGAGTGCAGGCATCGTTCTTCGCGGTTGCCCAGCCGTCGGAAAAGGCAGCCGGAATCCCAGCGCATCGGCTGGTCTCTGGGCCACTCACCCTGCCGGAGTGCAGGCATCGTTCGTCGCGGTTGCCCAGCCGTCGCAAAAGGGAGCCGGAACCCCAGCGCATCGCCTGGTCTCTGGGCCAGTCGCCCAGCCGGAGTGCAGGCCTCGTTCGTCGCGGTTGCTCAGCCGTCGTGTCGGAAAAGGGAGCCGGAACCCCAGCGCATCGCCTGGTCTCTGGGCCAGTCACCCTGCCGGAGTGCAGGCATCGTTCGTCGCGGTTGCCCAGCCGTCGGAAAAGGGAGCCGGAACCCCTGCATATCGCCTGGTCTCTGGGCCGGTCACCCTGCCGGAGTGCAGGCATCGTTCGTCGCGGTTGCCGAGCCGCCGGAAAAGGGAGCCGGAACCCCAGCGTATCGCCTGGTCTCTGGGCCAGCCGCCACCCGGAGTGCAGGCATCGTTCGTCGCGGTTGCCCAGCCGTCGGAAAAGGGAGCCGGAACCCCAGCGCATCGCCTGGTCTCTGGGCCGGTCACCCTGCCGGAGTGCAGGCATCGTTCGTCGCGGTTGCCCAGCCGTCGGAAAAGGGAGCCGGAACCCCTGCGCATCGCCTGGTCTCTGGGCCGGTCACCCAGCCGGAGTGCAGGCATCGTTCGTCGCGGTTGCCGAGCCGCCGGAAAAGGGAGCCGGAACCCCAGCGTATCGCCTGGTCTCTGGGCCAGTCGCCAGCCGGAGTGCAGGCATCGTTCGTCGCGGTTGTCCAGCCGTCGGAAAAGGGAGCCGGAACCCCAGCGCATCGCCTGGTCTCTGGGCCAGTCACCCAGCCGGAGTGCAGGCATCGTTCGTCGCGGTTGCCCAGCCGTCGGAAAAGGGAGCCGGAACCCCTGCATATCGCCTGGTCTCTGGGCCGGTCACCCTGCCGGAGTGCAGGCATCGTTCGTCGCGGTTGCCGAGCCGCCGGAAAAGGGAGCCGGAACCCCAGCGCATCGCCTGGTCTCTGGGCCAGTCGCCCAGCCGGAGTGCAGGCCTCGTTCGTCGCGGTTGCCCAGCCGTCGCAAAAGGGAGCCGGAACCCCAGCGCATCGCCTGGTCTCTGGGCCAGTCACCCTGCCGGAGTGCAGGCATCGTTCTTCGCGGTTGCCCAGCCGTCGTGTCGGAAAAGGGAGCCGGAACCCCAGCGCATCGCCTGGTCTCTGGGCCAGTCACCCTGCCGGAGTGCAGGCATCGTTCTTCGCGGTTGCGCAGCCGTCGCAAAAGGGAGCCGGAACCCCAGCGCATCGCCTGGTCTCTGGGCCAGTCACCCTGCCGGAGTGCAGGCATCGTTCGTCGCGGTTGCCCAGCCGTCGGAAAAGGGAGCCGGAACCCCTGCATATCGCCTGGTCTCTGGGCCGGTCACCCTGCCGGAGTGCAGGCATCGTTCGTCGCGGTTGCCGAGCCGCCGGAAAAGGGAGCCGGAACCCCAGCGTATCGCCTGGTCTCTGGGCCAGCCGCCACCCGGAGTGCAGGCATCGTTCGTCGCGGTTGCCCAACCGTCGGAAAAGGGAGCCGGAACCCCAGCGCATCGCCTGGTCTCTGGGCCGGTCACCCAGCCGGAGTGCAGGCATCGTTCGTCGCGGTTGTCCAGCCGTCGGAAAAGGGAGCCGGAACCCCAGCGCATCGCCTGGTCTCTGGACCAGTCACCCTGCCGCAGTGCATGAATGGTAGAGCGCCTCGAGGGTGTCGCCTAGTTCTCCGGACCGGACGTCCAGCCAAGAATCACCTGTTCTTTAATGCTGCGCTGCCTCGAACGACCGCACGAACATCGGAGCACGCGTATCACGCGTACACACCTCGTTTTAGATGTGAAGCAGCTTATGCTCGGGGCTCCCGTGTCCGTCCCGCGTCCCGCGTCCCCCGTCCCCCCGTCCCGCGTCCGGCCACTTTCATGAAGTAGGGAAGCACCCATTATGCGAACCAGAACACTGTAGTAATATGAAAGCCGTCAAGAGGTTGCTTAGCAATGGCTAGGCAGGTGGTGTTTGTCGCCCAGGTTGACCCCATTCCTTAATCTTGCTTGCATGTGTTTGGAGGGGGGCTTAGTCCGTCCCTCCTTCCCGCGTCCCATACCACCACAGCGCATGCACGTCGCCTCCCCCCTCTCTCTCCCACGCTCACCCCTTTCTCTCCTCTAGGAATCCTCTACTCTACGGAGCGCCCCCCGCGTCCCACACCCCCCCCACAGCGCATGCGCGTCCCCTCCCCTATGCTCTCCTACGCTCACCCCCTTCCTCTACTCTAGAAATCATCTACTCTAAGGAGAGGCGCCCACATCCACACAGCGCATGCGCGTCCTCTCCCCCCTCTCTCCTCTAAGAATCCTGTACTCCACGGAGCGGTTCCCGCGTCCAACACCCCCCACAGGGCATGCACGTCCCCTCCCCCTCTCTCTCCTCTTCTACGGTCCCCCCCCCCCGTCCTTTCATCTAGGAATCCTCTACGGAGCGGCGCGCACGACAGGTGGTGTGACAGCTGCATACTCCGCTGGGGGGCGCCACGGTAGTTTAGCGGTATGAAAATGACGGAGCGCGCGCGCCTCATTCTCTCTCCTGTGCAGCGCCGCGATGAGCGCCCGGACCACTGCCGTGAAATGAGAGCGGCGACGATCCTCCCGCTCAAGCTAATTATCTCCCCGCTGATTCGCATCCACACATGGTTCCCTTTAGCGGGAGATGGGGAATTTTTTCTTCATCACCTCGTACGACGACCACTTATTGTTTTTCGCGCCTCTGTATCACGACAGCCCCTCAAGCTGGCATATGATTCCATTAGCACACATAACAGACTGGTACATGATTGCATGCTGCGCTTTGTGGCCAGTAAACTGTATCCACTGATGTCACTGTAGGGCGGCAAATGGGCCTTGCCGTGCCGCCCAAGAAGCCCCAGCAGTTGCGCAACCTCTGCTTGCACCGCCTGTGAACAAGACATTGCATGGAAATCTTGCTCATTCTCCTGAGTCGCAGTGTCCACATATTAGGATTCAACTTCCTTGTGCCAGTTCTTTGGACTAGTGGCTGAACCTTCTGCATTAACTGAACCTTCTGCATAGTCTTCTGCATGAACCTTCTCCATAGGATGAACTGAACCTTCTGCATAGCATTTCATCGTTCGTAATGTGGTGCCTATGAGTACAGCCGACCACTTAGGCGAAGTCACTGCGATGCATGCTCGACTACTCAGTTGACCTGCCGCCTTCTAAGACCCGAATAAAAAGTATTTTTCTTCCCTCGTAATGAACACTACTACCCTAAAGCATTTTGATCAAAAGATTTTATTCTAAATTTTCAACATGACTGACTGCGGAATAAATTGATAATTAATTTCACGCTATTTATAATTAGTAACTAATGCTCGAGGAAACCAGCATATTCATTTTCATTCTTGGAACGTAATATCGAGTACCTAAGAATTATGATGTAGGAATTTAACAGCTTTGAAACAGTCGATCACAATTCGCTCCAGAGGGAAGTAAATACAGACGTTGAACATTATCTCCATGTGTCCATTCGTTAGGGGAGGGGATGCAATGTAAAGAGGTTTATTTTTGCTGCTACCACCGTGCGAAGGCTCGGGCCGGCCGCCGCCGCGTCTGCGGCCACTGCTGCGAAGCGCCTGCGTCGCTGCCGCTGAGAGGCGGCACTCACCAGCGGCGAGCTGACCGACCAGCTTTGGGCCCTACGGCAAGCCGAAGATTCCACCCGGGTCCAAGGACTTCGAGCCATCACATGAGGCACCGCCATCATCATCAATGGAGGGTGGGACGGGACAGGGGTTAATACCCTCTTACCCCGCCTCCCCCAAAGGAAGCTGCCGGACTGACTTTAAATAAAGTTTCTTCATTCATTCACAAAAGTACTAGGTTTTCGCGCGCAGCGTAAGTAAAGAAATATATTGCTTGAAAGCGTTCATAAAGAGTAGGAACTAGAGCAGGGCTAGACCGTGCACACGCTAAAGTAATTACGCAAAAGTAATTTTACGTGCTTAATTCGAAATGATGCTCTAGATCACTCAAGATCAGCCAGCTGTTGTTCACGTCCACCAGCAGGTGCCCGAAGGCGCTGTCTATGTGGTCGAATAACTGGCTGACGATATTGCTCAACGCCGACGAGCGAATGCCAAAAGGGGAGTCCCACTATCCATTGGGGTACGCGAGCCTGCGCAACCCCGTCAAATGGGCTTCTTGTCCCGATACCATGGCCCCTGATCCGGATAGTGGGGACCATCTAAGCCTCCGTGAGCGGTGGCAGATCCTCCTTGCAAAAGCGGAACAGCCTCCGAAAACATTGTTCGTCCATTCTGTCAAAGTTTGTGTGACCACCAAATGACTCCGCAAGTCTTGATTAGGGACTTAGTATGGAAGCTTGGGCGTGTTGGTTATACATCGGAGGGAACACAGCGATTAGGGCGCGCGGTAAGCGAGGGCCCGCCCCTCCATCTCTGGGCAAGACAGATCGAGGGAAGGCAGGTGGTCAGTGAGCACACTGCAACGCCGACAACGTAACGGCGGCGAGATGAACCCGCACAGCAGGCGAAAATGAGCGGTATACGGGAAAAGGCGACGCCGATATCCCACCGCCTTCTATTTCGAACCGTTCTCGACGTGTATGTCCTTGTCGGGCTACCACCAGCCTTCGTAACTGTTTTGCACCGGCTTCAGTCGCAACTTCGACATGTACGAAAAATCTTATAAGTGCCGAGCACTTTAGAGACCCGGCTTCTCATCCATCCATGCATCTCATCTGGCGTGATCATGCTCACAGCAAAGTGCTCTCAATACAGGCCACGACAAGGCTACCAATGCTTAAAACCTGGTTAAAATTAACGAGCAAGGTCTAAAATAATATTGCTGGAAGGAGTGGAGCCGTTGTCTTCAACCGAAGTTTCAGGTGTTGCAAATTGTTCAATTTCAGCGCCAAGCGGAAGAAAGCTAAAATGTCTCGATTTCACGCGCAGCTGACCACGAAACAATATTGTTTGCCGGAATGCAGACGCTAGCGCAGCTAGCTGCTTGTTACGTCACGACTCGTGAGTGTGATAGTGTTCCCCGACTCTCTGACCACTTAAGTGTTTATAAAAATATTTCAAGTTGAGAGTATGACGCAAACCCGTCTGGCCGGGATGAAACATACTAGTTGAAGGGATCCGGACACCGACCAGGACCCTCTTGAAAAGGAAAGGTACCCGGGTGTTGTGTATGTCATCCCCTGTGCAGACTGCCCTGATGTCTACGTGGGGGAAACCGGCAACTTCAAGACAACACTTCAACAGCACAAGAATGACGTCAAGAATAAACATGTTGCGTCCAATGCCATGGCCGAACACTGCGCAACTACGGCACACGCTATCAGCTGGAAAGACGTCCGTGTGATTGCCAAGGAGAGAAATCATGCTACACGCCTTTATCTAGAGTCCCTCATCATCCAAACCACGCCGCACACCCTTAATCGCAACGAGGGTTATCTTCCTCCGATGTACGCCAGGTGTGTTGGTCACGTGATGCGCCACACTTAAAAAAAAGGCGAACTGCTGTGTCGTTCTTTTTCATTGTGAACATGGTTCTCGCGGGGGGAACCGAAACGTCAATACATTTGTTTTTAAATAATTTGGTCGGTGTCCGGGTCCCTTCAACTAGTATAAAAATATTTATTTATAAATTAAGCGCTCGACCAAATTGGCTAATATTTTGCCAGCTTATTTGTGAATACGCAAGAATTAACCCACATAACGCAGATTCTGATCGAAAATTGGCTGTTGTTTCTTCTTTAACATTTGAAGCAATAAAAAAAACACTAGCGAATTCATCAGTGGCAAGACGCTATGGCGCTGCGAGCGTATGTGACCGTCGCGCGGCCTGCGTTTGGGTAGGAGGAGGAGGAGAGGTTGCGGAAAGGAAAAGACGCAACTTCTGCAGCCCTAGTTGGGAGCACGGCTCAGCGCCTGTAGGGGAAAGGGAGAGAGGGTATTAGAAATGTGGAGAAGAGAGTAAGGCGATGATTGGGGCTAGTTGGTTCATGTCGAAGTCTTCATTATGCGCTATTTTATGAAAACACTACCGACGAAGCGCGTTTCGTCTACTTCTGTTCGTCTCTACGTCTTCTTCTTCGGTAGTGTTTTCATAAAATAGCGCACAATCAAAACTTGGATAAGAGAGGAGAAGAAGAGAAAGGGCTTCCGAGACCGCTGACGCGGCGGGCGGCTTCTACAGCCGGTTGTCCAGACCAGTGTCCCCAAGGAAGCGAAGAGCCGCCTTGAAGACCTCGGTGTGGTGCCGCGCAGAGAAGAGGAGGTCCCTCTGTGTATCCCCGGGTAGTTCCTGGCGACGGAGTGTGGCGAGCAAGGTGGCTCGTTGTGCTTGAAGCGCTGGGCATACACACAGCAGGTGCTCAATGGTTTGGTCCACCCCGCACGCAGTGCACGCAGGGGACGAGGCTCTGCCAAGTCGATAACTCCGGGCCGCAGGCCAGGGAGCAGCCGATGCGTAAACGCTGTAGAAGGGACCTCTCCCTCTGGTGAGACCCCAATCAGGCAGCCGGGTCGGCGGTTCCATCCTGGCTACACGATCGTCGGGGTGGCAGCGTAGTACGAAAGATCAACAGGGGTCCGAAAATTGATATTTTAGATTTGATTGAGTATTTTATATTTTGTGCACATACCACCCAGTAGCCCGACAGTGAGCTTTCTTTTTTTTTATGAACTGCATAATTTAGGAGGAAAAAATATTGAACTTATTCTATCCGGAGGGACCAATTTCATCCCTTGTGGTTCTCGAAAGGTCACGACGATATAAAAACACAAATATTAACTCTACAAATAAAAACTTTTTTCTATAGAATGTATCCGTAATGCAGAGTGAAGCAGCATTGTTTGAAGCCTGTGGACAAAACGAAACTGTTTTTGAAAAATGTCTGAACAGGCGACAGTTTTTAAAACTTGCTATATTTGAGAATTTTTTTACTCCTAAGATACAGTAGCTAGAGTATCATAAATTGGTGATCTATTACAACGTAATGTGTTCAATATTGCATGTTTATACCGTTGCTGTACCTCAAATACATATTTTTATAAAGGGCCTCAAACTTTCGCTTTCGGTGACATTTAAGCTTATAGAAAAATCAATATTTAAAAAAAATGCCCCCCCCCCCTCCCCGAAGGGAATTGTGAGGAAATGCGAATGCGCCGACACCGACTTCTGCCATCGCCTTGAGAGGCGCCCAGCCAGCGAACAGTCGAGAGTGAGGCGCGAGCGGACGGGAGAGTGGGGCGCAGGGAGGAGAGAGAGCGAACGGCGAGAGAAGGAGCGGCGAAGCACTGCACCTACCCTCTCCTACAATCTCTCGCACCACATGCTCCGGTTGCTAGTGGCGAGGATAAGCGCGCGCGCCCGCAGCTCTTGCTATGGGAGAGGGAGTGAGAGCGGAGAGAAAACACCTGCTGGCGCGCGGACACCTCCTCAACCTATACTCCTCCTCCTCCTCCGCGGACAACGCCGGACAACGCCGCCTGACATAGCGCGACTAAGAAATGCATTCGCATTTAAAACCATCTTCGATTTTTTTTAAATCCCGCAAGGAGACCCTCTCAGACCATAGAAAAAGAATATAAAGAAACATGGTGCATTATTTTGTTTGCAGTGATAATATAGTGGGTACAAGTCCCAGCTTTTCGAGGATGCACTTAGGCGATAAGAACATGAGAAATAGTGATAAAAAAGGGGGGCCTAAGTGACTGAGTCGCTTGAACGTGACCATATTTGCAGAGGAAAAGCTGTTTTGGTAGATAGAAATGACAATTCTAAGCAGGAGCTTGTGCAATACATAAATTTGCCCTTTTATATCGAGGCTTGAGACCTCCAACTTATTGGCGCCTCTGTTACTGACGCTCTCGCATGAGACTGCTGTGACAGTCATCTGCTTTTAACGTTTTGGTTCAGAACACTTAAATGAAAATAGGCTCACGAAAGGGACAACGGAAGCATAACGAATATTGAAATAAGTAACGCTGCTGCCGCCGCCTTAAACAGAACGCGGTTTAGCGTTTGTTGCCGCCAGCCGCCTGCTCAACAAACTACTGCGCGCCCCATCTTGGAGGAAATGTTTTATATCATAGGGTTTAAACTATAGAGAACGGTGAGAAATCTGCAATTTTAACAAAACATACTTTAGTAAAGCTCAGCAAAGCACGAAGCCACACTTTACAACCTAAGGGCGGCAAGGTCTGGAGTGATTAAGCCCACATCTGAAATGATGGCGCAGATGGCTGTGTGGCTGAAGAATGTCAAAATGCACTATGCAAATGCACACGACCTAAAAACCATTCGGCATTTTAAGATCATTTAAGTGCAAATCGTTGCCACGTGCTGCAGGCCTATGTTCTTGACACGTTTGGCGAGTATGTTTGACGATACAAATCGTGGTCGTGTTTTGATTGTGTCAAGCACTGCTAAAAGTCACCAGGAAAAAATGCAGCGTTTTCCACGTACCATGGCTTATGTTCAACGCATTCCTCAGTTTAAGACGAAAGAGAGGAGGGGGGCCACTCCAAATGCTTACGTTCTACCTTCTGAGGTCCTACCCTGACGTCGGAGCATTTTAATTCATCGCTTTGCCTGCAAATATGTATGGAGTGCCTGCGAGTGTGTTAAAAACGTGTATTCAATTTCCGGCATTAAAGCTGTGCGATGCGCGTCAGAAATGCACCTCTATAAATAAGTATTCCTCAGTGCCAAAACAGATTTTCCTCCGCAATATGGTCACGTTCAAGCGACTCAGTCGCTTAGGCCCCCTTTTTTTTGTCCCGATTTCTCATGTTCTTATCGCCTAAGTGCATCCTCGAAAAGCTGGGACTTGTACCCACAATATTATCGTTGCAAACAAAATAATGCTATATGTTTCTTTATATTCTTTTTCTATGGTCTGCGAGGGTCTCCTTGTGGGATTTTAAGAAAAATCGAAGATGGGGCTTTTTAAATATAGGCTTAACTGTCGCCCAAATTGAAAGTTTGAGGCCATTTATAAAAATATGTATTCGAGGTACAGCAACGATATTAACATGCAATATTGAACACATTACGCTGTCATAGGTCACCAAGTTATGATACTCTAGCTGCTTTATCCTAGGAGTAAAAAATTCAATAATATAGCAACGTTTAAGAAATGTCGCCTCTTTAGACATTTTTCAAGAACAGTTTCGTTTTGTCCACAGGCTTCAAACAATGCTGCTTCACTTTGCATTACGGATACATTTTATAGAAAAAAAGTTTTTATTTGTAGAGTTAATATTTGTGTTTTTATATCGTCGTGACCTTTCGAGAACCACAAGGGATGAAATTGGTCCCTCTGCATAGAATAAGTTCAATATTTTTTCCTCCTAAATTATGCAGTTCATAAAAAAAAAGAAAGCTCACTGTCGGACTACTGGGTGGTATGTGCACAAAATATAAAATGCTCAACCAAATCTAAAATATCAATTTTCGGCGGCGTGTCGATCTCTCGTGGAATCGCCCCGTAGTAGCCTCCTCAATAGACAGTTTTAGTTTAGCGTACAGAAGAGCGTTGCGTACGTAGCGAAACTGCGGGTCTGCAGCGCGCATGCGCAGTACGTAACAGAACGCTACGGTGTTGCGTGCGTACGGACGCATCTCCGGCTAGCGTGCGGGCGTTTGCGGGGTGCTCTCGCGAGATCACGATGCTGAACGTGAGTGGTTTGAAAGATGGCGGCCAACAAGAACGGCCATGCGAGTGCGGCAAGCGGAGCAAATTTGCGGCTGCATTTTTTGGTGTCGCTGGATATGGCTTTGTTTCGCGAAGTGCTAGCGGAAAATCATTTTCGTAATCCCTCACATTGGCACCACGTAGCCAGAAACCGGCAGGAAAGCACCGGGTCACCGCCCGGTCGGCGCGCGTGCGCATCGACCTCCTAATTTCTCACGACGCATCTGAGGACCACGCTAACCTTAAAAAGTAAGCCTGATTTATTTATTGCCTCGTGCAAAATGCTATGACAAGTACGGCTTGGATTTATGATTGCGTGGTGTTCTTTCCCCAACAGAACTGGAACGGAGAACGAATACAACGAGCGTGAGCATCTACTTCAAGAGGTCCTCGATTTGGCGCGAGAATTCGTGTATAAGGTGCGGGCGCGCAAAAAACACCACTTGGGGAACGGGCAGCAAGACGCCTCGCCAATGAACCAAGGGAAGCCGCTGCTGCGAGATATGAAGGAACCTCACACACCACTGGACCCGGTAAGTTTCTTGATATCGGCGGTTACTCGAGAAGTTCCGTAGAGCACTAGAATCGTGGACGCACATTTTTTTTCCTCGATGAGGTTATGAGGCGACATTTTGTATCTATATTTGCGTGGACTGCTTGCAGGTGCCTTCACAGAATCACCACTGGCACTGTTTTCAGAAATGACGGGCGATACGGTGGACGATGAAGCGTCAAGCAGCACAGTCACCAACCAGGACCCGCGGCCTGCTTCAGTAGAGCCAACAAGCTCAATTGCGTCTGTGGCCAGTACAGATGAGATTGCTCCATGTAACAACGCGACTACATGCAGTGAGCCAGTACGAGGTGGATAGTGTCAAGTTTGTCATAAGAGCTGCTGAAATCTTCCAGTACTCGCGCGATCTATATCTTGTATTTTCTTGTTTTTTTCACTAGCCCCCCCCCCCCCCCCCCTCCCCCCCTTCACCCAGAAGCTTTCAATAGGAAAAAAAGCGATGTTACAGGCGCGACTTAGTGAGATGGCTTACTTTCATACTTTGAGGACAAAGTAGTCCAGAGCACTCCACGTTGTATGTAGTTATTCTATGGCCATTTACAGCATTTACATATCCTGTGCCTTATTTACAATAAGGCACAGGACCGCGGTGCGACGTGGAAAGATAAGGCTGTATTCAGAGATCAATCACACAATGACAAAAGCAGACGCTTTAACGTCGTCTTCCTCAGAGCCATAACAGCTGCTGCTCGTGCTGCTCACTTCGTTGTCCTCTCGTCCTGGCGGCTATCAATCGTGACAATATGTAACATTCCAACACTGACAGAGACAGAGACAGAAGGGGACTGGGGATAAAGAGACAGAAGCTCTTTATTCCCGCCAAACAGCTCTCGTCGTCTTTAGGTCGCTACACTCTCCCTGGCTTTATTTTGTTCCTCCGCAGGATATAGGAAATCACATTGCCGATGGCAGCTATTTCCATGACACCGTCTTCCGTCATGTAGCCGATGGTCTTAAGTATATCGTCTTTTGTAGCCGTTTTGCTCACTGTATATGGTCCCAACAATTTTGTACTATGATCGCAGTGGCCTTTCCGTACCAGAACCAAATCACCTAGATTAATATTGCCACGCGCTATTCTTATTTTCACTTTTTGTTGTATTCGGTTTTCGCCCACAAAGACCGTCAGCAAAGCTCAACTCAAACCGCGCCTTATTGTTCTACAACCTTCGCGATTATTGTAGATCGTTTGGTTAAGATTGCGCGCAAGACGCGACCACCCGAGATTATTCCAGAGCGTGCGCGATGACCAGTGATAAGGCTAGAATGTTTGACGCGTGATGCATAAAAGCCGGCGCGCTCCAACGATGTTCAGATTATCGACGGCCGACGCTCTGTTCGCCGCTTTCAGTGCCAGTGTGCATTGCTGTAGCGTGACTTTCAGTTTCTTGGCCACAAGTTCGGCCTAATAAAGAGTTCCTTTCTTTTAACGCCGACTGTTGCCTTCGTCGACGTCACGACCACGTGACATCTGGTGGAGGTGCTTCCTGGTCCATGTACCGAACGCCCCCCTCCAGCCGTGAGCCAAGCCCACATCGGGAAGAAAACATCGGCGCCAACCTCGATCAGCGAGCTAGCCGCAGGCAGCGAGGGCTACCTCCAGAGCACGGGCCTCTACCCGATCAGATTCGGAAGACCAAGGCTACGACCGCTACTGCAGAGACCATGACCACCCCTGTGCCGCCTGCATCAATCGTGCTCCAGCAACCCAGGGAACCACCAACTTTCCGTGGTTCATCACGGGAAGACCCGGAAACTTGGCTTGAAATATACGAACGTGTCGCCGCCTTCAACCACTAGAATGCCGAAGACAAGCTGCGCCATGCCTACTTCTACCTGGAAGACGCGGCACGGACCTGGTTCGAGAATCGGGAATCCTCACTCCAAACCTGGGACCTCTTCCGCAGCGCGTTCCTGGACACGTTCACGAGCGTCGTCCGAAAGGAAAGGGCGGCTTCATTGCTCGAGACCCGGGTGCAGCTACCCAACGAAAACGTCAACATCTTCACGGAAGAGATGACGCGACTTTTCCGCCAGGCCGACGCTGACATGCCCGAAGACAAAAAAGTCCGCCTGCTTATGTGGGGTGTGAAACAAGAACTCTTCGCAGGACTTGTCCGCAACCCGCCCAAGACGGTCGCCGAATTCGTCACCCAGGCAACGACGATTGAAAAGGCGCTTGAATTGCGTACCAGCCAGTACAACCGCCGCATTCCTTCGATGACCTACGGGGAGGTTCAAGCGCTGCATGCCGACGACCTGCGCAACACCATCATAGCGATCGTTCGGGAGGAGCTACGCAAATTGTTGCCATCCCCTCAGCCTGAAGTGGAGCCGATCGCCGACGCCGTGCGCCAGGAAATCCATCAATGTCTGGGAGCACACGAACCAGCGCAGCCTGAGCCACAAGCGATGACCTATGCTGCTGCAGCGCGTCGTTAGGCTCCCCCTCCGCGCCCACGCGAACGCGCCGCACCGCCGCAGTTCCGACGACAGACACCACCGCCGCCGCCACCGACGACACTGTACCGCCCACCTGTTGGCCAGCGTTACACCCCGAGGAAGACCGACGTTTGGCGCGCCCCCCGACCACCGCCCACGCTGCTACCATTGCGGAGAAGCTGGTCACACATACCGCCGCTGCCAGTACCGACAGATGGGCCTACGCGGTTTCGCCGTCGACGCGCCTCGTCCACGGCGGGGTGAACGACCGCAAGACATCGCCGACTACCTCGCAGGAGCTGAGTGGACGCCCCGACGACCTTCCCGCTCACCGTCGCCCGGCCGCTACATGTCGCCGCACCGCCGGCAGTACACTGGCCCTAACCGGGGCCGGTCACCTAGCCCTTACCCGGAAAACTAAGGGCAGCAACCGATGGAGGTGCGGTTGCTGTACGTCGAACTACCGAAGATCCTCCGCCGACGCAGACGACGACGACGCGACGAAACCTGCTGAACACGACGCTAAGCAGACAGAGCACTGCCGACGAAACCTCGCGGACCGAGCTAGACCTGACGACTCAACATGATGGAAGCAGCACAACAAATCGACGCAGCCGTGATCCGACGCCGCGAGCTAACCGCAACGCAAGGCGACGGACTAGCGACCTCGACGTTCTCATCGACGGTCACAACGTCACCGCTCTCGTCGACACTGGTGCCGACTATTCCGTCGTGAGTGGGCCATTCGCCGCCAAGCTGAAGAAAGTAAAGACCGCTTGGAGTGGACCCCAAATCCGGACAGCTGGAGGTCACCTGATAACGCCAATCGGAGTCTGTACAGCAAGAGTCACTATCAATAATCGGACTTACCCTGCGAGCTTTGTAATCCTGCAACAGTGCTCCAGGGATGTGATACTTGGGATGGACTTCCTAAGTCAACATGGCGCCGTGATCGACCTGAGGTCTGAATCAATAACCCTAACCTCAGAAAACGCACTGCCGCCCCACACGACGCCAGCGACCCATGCTTTAAATCTGATAGAAGAGCAGGTCACCGTTCCGCCTTTCTCCAGCGTCATCATTTCCGTCGGCACCGAAGAACCCGCAGACTTCGAAGGCGTCATCGAGGGTGATCAGCACCTGCTCCTGAACCGCCAGATTTGCGTCGCAAGAGGCATCGCCGAGTTGCGTGATGGCAAAGCAAAGGTACTGCTGACAAACTTCAGCCACGAATATAGGCACCTTAACATTGGTACGACGGTCGCCTACATCGCGAAGTTCGTGGACGCCAGCAATGCTTTCGCCCTATCCGATGCTACCGAACCTCCTTCAACGAATCGAGGTCCCGGAATAGATTTCGACGTCAACCCGAGTCTCCCGAAGCACAAGCAAGACCAGCTCAAAAGTCTGCTCTTGCAATTCAAGGACTGCTTCTCGTCCTCGTCAAGAATTCGACAGACCCCAATCGCGAAACACCGCATCATAACAGAGGAAAATGCGAGACCACTCCGCCAGAGCCCGTACCGAGTTTCAACGCGAGAACGCGAGGCCGTAAAGCAACAAGTCGACGAAATGCTACGCGACGACATCATCCAGCCTTCCAAGAGTCCTTGGGCGTCACCCGTGGTGTTAGTGAAGAAGAAGGACGGAACCCTGCATTTCTGCGTCGATTATCGCCGCCTGAACAAGATCACGAAGAAGGACGTGTATCCTCTCCCACGTATAGACGACGCCTTGGATCGACTCCACAGCGCGCAGTACTTTTCGTCGATGGACCTCAAGACCGGCTATTGGCAAATAGAGGTCGACGAGAGAGACCGCGAGAAGACTGCCTTTATCACACCAGACGGCCTCTTCGAGTTCAAGGTCATGCCCTTCGGTCTTTGCTCGGCACCTGCGACGTTCCAACGTGTTATGGACACTGTACTCGCCGGCTTGAAGTGGCAGACCTGCCTTGTGTACTTGGACGACGTCGTTGTATTTTCATCAAACTTCGACGAACATCTTCGGCGCCTTCAGGCTGTACTTCAAGCAATCAAGGCCTCCGGACTCACCCTGAAGCCAGAAAAGTGCCGCTTCGCATACGAGGAACTTCTGTTCTTGGGTCACGTCATCAGCAAGGCTGGAGTTCGCCCAGACCCACGGAAAACAGCTGCCATCGCTGCCTTCCCGCCGCCCACCGACAAGAAGGCCGTACGCCGATTTCTCGGCTTGTGCGCCTATTATAGACGCTTCGTCAAGGAATTTTCACGCATCGCCGAGCCACTAACTCAGCTCACGAAAAACGACGTGGAATTCAAGTCGGAAACGGCGCAAGTCGAAGCATTTCAAGAATTGAAACGACGCCTGCAGACGCCTCCAATACTTGCGCATTTGCACGAACACGCCGACACGGAAATCCACACCGACGCAAGCAGCGTAGGACTCGGCGCCGTTCTTGTCCAGAGAACTGCCGGCGTGGAAAGCGTTATCAGTTATGCTAGCCGGTCGCTATCCAAGGCAGAAGCCAACTATTCCACAACAGAAAAGGAGTGCCTTGCCATCATCTGGGCAACGTCAAAGTTTCGCCCCTACCTCTACGGCAGGCCCTTCAAAGTTGTGAGCGACTACCACGCCTTGTGTTGGCTAGCTGACCTGAAGGACCCTTCAGGTCGTCTCGCAAGATGGAGTCTGAGACTTCAAGAATTCGACGTTACCGTCGTTTACAAGTCCGGACGAAAACACTCTGACGCCGACTGCTTGACTCGCGCCCCCCGTTGACCCGCCGCCGCAGGATGACCAGGAGGACGACTTCTTCTTGGGAACCATAAGTGCCGATGATTTCGCCGAACGACAGCGAGCCGACCTGGAACTCAGAGGCCTCGTGGAGTACCTCGAAGGCAAGACCGCCATTGCTCCAAAGGCATTCAAGCGAGGACTCAAGTCGTTTTTCTTGCGAAACAGCGTTCTCATAAAGAAGAATTTCTCGCCACTTCGAGCAAACTACCTCTTCGTCGTGCCTTCAGCACTGCGACCACAAATCCTGCAGGCCCTAAACGACGACCCGACGGCTGGACATCTCGGTGTTTCCTGCAAGATCGCAAGAGTACAGGAAAAGTACTATTGGCCGCGCCTTGACGCCGACGTCGCCCGCTACTTAAGGACGTGCCGAGACTGTCAGCGACGGAAGACACCGCCAACAAGACCAGCAGGCTTCCTTCAACCGATCGAGCCTCCTCGGCGACCATTCCAGCAGATCGGGATGGACCTCCTGGGGCCGTTCCCAACGTCGGCTTGCGGAAACAAATGGATCGTCGTAGCCACCGACTACCTCACCCGCTACGCCAAAACAAAAGCCCTGCCCAAAGGCAGTGCCGCCGAGGTAGTCAAGTTCTTCGTCGAGAACATCGTCCTTCGACACGGCGCCCCAGAGGTTCTCATCACCGACAGAGGTACGGCGTTTACGGCTGACCTAACCCAGGCGATCTTGGCATACAGCCACAGAAGCCACCGCCGGACCACCGCGTACCACCCACAGACCAACGGCCTGACCGAGCGTGTAAATAAGACCATCGCCGACATGCTGGCCATGTACGTCGACGTCGAACACAAGACGTGGGACGCCATCCTTCCGTACGTGACCTTCGCATAAAACACGGCCGCGCAAGAAACGACGCAGATGACGCCATACAAGTTGGTCTACGGACGGAGCCCGGCAACGACACTCGACGCCATGTTACCAAACGTGACGGACGAAGAAAACATCGACGTGACCGCCTACCTACGGCGCGCCGAAGAAGCACGACAGCTCGTCCGCCTGCGGATCAAGAATCAGCAGACGACTGACAGCCGCCGCTACAATCTTCGACGACGCTTCGTGGAATACCAGCCCGGCGACCGCGTTTGGGTGTGGACGCCGATACGCCGACGTGGACTTAGTGAAAAACTTCTTCGGCGATACTTCGGGCCGTACAAGGTGCTTCGAAGTCTCGGTGCTCTGGACTACGAGGTCGTCCCGGATGGCATAACGAACTCTCAACGGCGCCGTGCGCGACCCGAAGTCGTCCATGTCGTGCTCCTCAAGCCGTATTACGCGCGATAGCAAACCTGAGGACTGCACTTATTGCTTAATTATTGTAATTTCTTTCTTTATTGTTGTGATTTATTGTTGCATGCATTTTCCCCCGTGTTCTGTTTTAAGCATCGGGACGATGCCTTTTCAGAGGGGGGCATTGCCACGCGCTATCCTTGTTTTCACTTTTTGTTGTATTCGGTTTTCGCCCACAAAGACCGTCAGCAAAGCTCAACTCAAACCGCGCCTTATTGTTCTACAACCTTCGCAATTATTGTAGATCATTTTGTTAAGATTGCGCGCAAGACGCGACCACTCGAGATTATTCCAGAGCGTGCGCGATGACCAGTGATAAGGCTAGAATGTTCGACGCGTGATGCATAAAAACCGGCGCGCTCCAACGATGTTCAGATTATCGACGCCGACGCTCTGTTCGCCGCTTTCAGTGCTAGTGTGCATTGCTGTAGCCTGACTTTCAGTTTCTTGGCCACAAGTTCGGCCTAATAAAGAGTTCCTTTCTTTTAACGCCGACTGTTGCCTTCGTCGACGTCACGACCACGTGACAATATCGGGGATCTTGTTTGTATGACGCTTGTCAAATGCTCGTTTAATGGACTCCCTGTGTTTTCTTTGGCTCTCTGCAGCCTTCTTGGTCTCCTCAAGCTGTAGTTTTTCCTTGATTCCGAGTGTGTCGTCTGCAGGCAGATACGCCGGCTCACCGAAGGCGGCATATTGAGGACTGTATCCCAAAATACTTGTATGTGATCTATTGTGATGTGACACTGCTGCTTGTAGGCAACATTTCCACCCTCCTGGGAATCCCGGGTACATGCTTATATATTGCTTTATGTCTCGTATGACCCGTTCTGCGAGCCCGCTGGCTGACGGCTGGTATGGAGCTGTAAACTTCAGAGTGATGTTCTTTTCTTGCGCCCACTTTGCAAGTTCCTTGCTCCTGAACGCCGACCCATTGTCAGACACAATGCATTTCAGTTTCTTAAACATGTCTCTGTTCTGTAGTGCTAGGATGGTTTGTGCATTCTCCCTTCCTGGCTTGGCCGCAACGATCCTTGAGCATTCGTCAATGCATACTAAGAAAGACTGAGTTTTCTTCACGCCTTCGCTTTTCTTCTTTAGCTGAGCGAAGTCAACATGCACGGTCTCAAATGGTACACTTGCATGGATTGGGAATATCATAGTGCCCGTTTTCTGCTTCTACTTGGCCTTGTTGAGTTGACAGTCATGGCAGGAGCTGATGTAATCGGCAACATCCTTCTTCATTCCTGACCACGTAAATCTTCTTAATTTGTAATAAGTTCGCCAAAACCCGTCGTGTCCTCCTGAATGTGAGCTGTAGTGGTACAGCTCAAGAACCTTTCGCACCAACGTAGCTGGAACATGGAACTTTCCTTCAATGGGCGTCGATTGCTCTCACTTGGCAGGGTTACACTGAAGGAACGCGCCAAGACACAGCTCCAACAGCAAAAATACAGAACAACTATGAAGATGAACTTTGATCGTCGCCAGAAAGCCGAGAAGACGCCGGAAGAGCTCGACCACCAACGTAGCTGGAACATGGAACTTTCCTTCAATGAGTGTCGATTGCTCTGTACCTTCCCAGAGTTCGAGCAAGTTCACACTTTCCTTGATGGCCATCAGTGAAGCTGCGACTGAAGTACTCCGAGTTTCAAGAACACATCATGCTGCCGCTTTTGGAAACTGTTGTGTAGTGTTTATTTCGGTTTCGGTTTTGCTTTGTATTTGCGCATGCCAGGGGGCGCCGCTCTGCATGCGTGTTCTGTACCGCGCCGCTAGGCGCATGCTGGCGCTCTGTAAATAATTCAGTGTGTGACATAGAGTTTCCTACACTTACCTATAGGGAAAACTGGCGCTGCGAACTGTTGGACTCATGGGAATGATGGGAGATGTGAGCTTCGAACTCGACTCGGATTTGTATCGTTCACGTAGAGCCCGGACACCCCGAAGAGTCGTCTGGCTTCAACGCGTTCCTTGCGTCGAATTGGTTGATTTCTTACTGAAGGAGCACGTAACAGCTATTTCTTTTTTTTATCATTGCACAGAAACGAGTTTTATTTAACTTTGAAAACTCTTGCCTCGATGTACAATTTTACGAATCGTAAAAACTAACGAACGGCCGCTAAACTTGGCAGGCAGACGACAAAGCCAGCGTTCACTCAGCCAGTGTTTGACGTCTGTTTCTTTCTTTCGCCGTTTGGTTATGCCGTAAAGGTGAGTCGACTTTTATTTTAGAATATAATACGCTTGAACGAGATCCACTTATAAAGAGGCTGTTTTAGAGACGCTTTATTTGCACAGTCGTATCCGCTTTTGAGCCGAAGCCTCGCTCAACACCAGCCAACACAAGCCTCGCAGACACATATACCATCATTCCCAGCGCTCCAACGGCGCCCCTTAAGAAATTCGCATAGACGGTGGCGCCAGATTTCCCTCTAGGTATTATCATAGAGTAACATACAAATTACAAGAGTGGTCACTCGGGCCAAAAGCGGCGTACTACGCAGCTTCATGCCGGCCGTGAGAGGGCGACACATCACTCTCTATCTTCAAGGGAACGCGCGTACTAGTTATCTACTTTACCTTTTCTAGTTGCAATATGCGTCTACTTGTCGCAATGCGAAGAAGAAGAAGATGTTTAATGGGAAGAAGGAGGAGAGGTCGGCCTGGAAAGTGGGTTTCCGGCCTGCTACTCCTCACGGGGGGTAAGGGGAAAAGGGAAAGAAAGAGATAGAGGGAGGCATGATGAGAGGTGACTATGATATGGCACAATGAGTCACTGCACACATTGTCCTGTGCGGGGTAGGAGAAGCACGAAAGTCTCTGTGCATTGGTTACGTTAGCACACACTCTAAAGACGAGCATCTAAGCCTGTCTCGCTGAGAAATCTTAACAAGCCCTTTAGGCTGCGTTGGGCGTGATCTACACGCTCCCAAGCACCCAAAATCTCCTCCGAAAAGGGGCGGCAGTCCAGACGATCCATGAGGCGCTTTAGTGGCTGTCTTTCCGTCTCGTATTGAGGGCACACGCACAGGATGTGATGAATAGTCTCTGACGTGCGACACACACTGCAGTTGGGGCTTTGCTGCTGTCCAATCTTGCAAAGGTATTGCCGTGTATATGCAACACCCAGCCGAAGTCTATGTAGTAATGTTTCCTGGTCTCTCCTTAGTCGGCACGGAAGACGAAAAGCACGACCAGAGTCAAGTCTGTGAAGGCGCTCGTGGCGATAATCAGGGTCATTCCATAGTCGTGTCATAGATGTTTTCATAGCCTTAGACAGCAAGGTGTTGATGTCATATCGGGAAAAGTGAATCGATATGACTTCGCTGCTAGAGTGCGCCATTTTCGCTTCTGCGTCAGCCTGTTCATTCCCAGCAATGCCACAGTGACTGGGAATCCATTGTAGTGCTACGGTATGACCGGAATGAGAAGCCTCAGTTAACATATGCATTATTTCGTACACTAGAGGACTGTAGGCATTTCCTTGCCTCATGTAATTGCTGATTAGGTGAAGTGCCGGCTTGGAGTCGCAAAATAATGTCCATTTCGCTGGACTTTGCTGTAAAATGTAGCTGGCAGCTTGTCGGACACCGGTCAGCTCAGCGGCAGTAGACGATGTCCGATGCGCTATTTTGAAGCGTTTCGTGATTCCCAGGTGAGGCACAGTGAAAGCTGCTGCTGAGGAGATCTGCTTGACAGAGCCATCAGCAAAAATATGTACCGTATGTCCGTACATGTAGGCAATATACGACAAAGCGAAATGCCTAAGTCCAGCAGTTGGTATTCTAGCAATGCGGCTCTGAATTTATCTTTATCGCCTGCGATTGGACGGTTCGATATCGTCGGGCAGGATCGGACATGAATCGGGTATCGGGTGCGAGAGTAGTGCAGAATGGCGTCGACGCGACGGCAACGTTGTCACGCTCCGTGTTCATGAGCGTTTAATGCAATGAAGTACGGACAGCTGCAGGATGACGCGATAAAAGATGTGCGATAACGTGCTTCGTGGTCTTGACTTGTTTCGTGTGCCTCTCAGCTTGGCGGCTGCTATTGGTAAGAACGCCGTCATTAATTTGCAAAGTGCGTATTATATTCGTCATGTTAAGCTAACATTTGTCGCTTGTGCTGTTCGGCGCAGAGAGCTTTCTTGCGCTCCTCACTTCGCACATGTTTGCGAGAAAATCGTTTCTTGGCGCGAGTAAGTGAGTCGCCGCTTGCGTCGTTAGGTTTTTGTGTGTGTGTGTGTGTGTGTGTGTGTGTGTGTGACGGTACACGTAGTTCGAATTCAATGCGTGAAATTGTGTGAAGAGTGCAGTTAGGCTTAACATCGTTATTTAATTGTGGCGTTCGCATTTATCTTGAAGCTCTTGTTACGAGAGCAATTAGAGAGAATTTGTGAATCGAGAAAAATGTTTGTTAGCTGAGGCTACGATTTAATCTTCTGAATAAACACGACTGCCTCGGTAACGCATGCATGGCGCCAAATATTGCTTTGTTTTAGCTGCGGAATCTACTCGTGACTGTTTTTCGCGAAAAGGTGATGTGAAGTGCGTCGGAAAAAATTTGGGCTAAGGCGGGAGAGAAGACATAGCCAACGTCCTTTTTGTTTCGTTCTTTTTTTTATTTTTTCAGATCATGCCGTCCGGAGTCAAATACTACGGCAACTACTGTCGCGCTGCGTCGTTAACTGTATGCGTACGTGCGCGTGTACTGCAGTTTTACTGTTGTGTGGGGCCTTTCATAATGTCGCCTACTTGTTTATTGTTTCTGTAAAATTTAAACTCAAGATATGGCAGCTGTATTGCCATGTCTTGCAGTGCAATGAACCCACCTCTTCGTGCGCGCATGTAAGTGTGCATGTGCTTACCAAGAATGGCTTGAAAATAAAAGTTTTCGTCTCTTCCAAGAGTTCTTACGTTTTATTTAAAATGACTGCATAAACACACAGTGGCATCGTGTGCTTGCCGCTCTGGCGGTACAGCTTACACGAAGCTAATCAATGCATGCAAACGACGCGTGAAAAAAAAAAACGCAATTAATGCATGGCCTCTAAGACGAGCACATCCACAGAAGTGGTCTCGGAGGCCGTGTAATTTTTCTGATCTGTAGAACATGGCCTTCGAGACCACCGTTTCTGTGGTCCTCATCATCTCCGAGGCTGCAAAGGTTCCCCCCGACCCGTTTGGAGCGCTGCGAACCCAAATTCAGCCGCTGGGGTCTATGGGAGTGTCCTCTCTTAACTTTTTATGTTACTCTATGGTATTATTGTGAGAAACTCTATGGTGTGTGACGAGCATCCGTCTCGAGTAGACGTGTCTTTCTTTCTTCGGCGCTTCGCGCCACCCACGTTGTGTCGGGCTAGCCGGCGTCCCCGCCGGCTGCGTCGGTTACGCGTGCCCGCTGTTCGTGCCGTTCGTCTTCTGCTGCTTCGCGGAGCCGCTAGCGACGACATACCAATGGCGACGAGGATGGTCACTTTCCTTCCGCGCCAACAAATGGCGACGAGGACTTGGACATGTAAGAACCACATTTGAGTCTCTACGTTCGTCTTTCTTCCGCTTAAACCTGCTCGCCTTTGTCTGCACCACTAGGCCTACTTGCCTTTTTCTGTTTCTACTTCGCAGCATGAACGCGACCTCGCGTCGCTTGCTTTCTTCGAGCCTGCACTGCTATTTCTCCTGCTGAAAAGTTTTCATTGGCGTCATTTTTCTTCCGGCCTTGCACTGCTTTTCTGATGGCGTCTCCTATTCCCCCGCCGTTATTTCTTTCTTCGCCCGGGGACCCTCCAATCCCGTGGGCTGATTGGAAGTCAATTTTCCAGGCTTACGCCGACGCTGCCGGGGAGGACGCCGTCAAGCCCGAACGTCGCAAGGCTCTTCTCCTTAATGCATTAGGTTACGCCGGTCTAAAACTCTATCAGACGCTGAGTTCCGCCAACGCGTCAGGGACGCCTGCGTCGGTTGATGTATTCCAAGCCGCAGTCGCATTGTTCGACGACCATTTCAAAGATGCGTCCTGCGATTATGTCGCGCACCTCCGCTTCCAAGAGCGTCGGCAGCTCCCCGGCGAGCCCGTTGTAGACTTCATTGCCAGTCTCCGGTCGCTAGCCGCGTCCTGCGGGTTCGGCGCGCTCGAAAATGACATGATCAGGCAGCAACTCTTTACTGGCGTCGCTTCACAAAATGTCCGTTGCCGGCTACTTCAAAAAGGCTCGTCCGTTACACTTGCAGAAGCCCTCTCGATTGCACGAGAGGATGAACTTGTACGCGTGCAGTTAGAGCAGTTCGCTCCGCATGCAGTGCAGCAACTTTCCGCTACGGGGCCTCATGGCGCCCATTCGTTTTGCGGGTCACGCCAACATGGCGGCCCTTCTTCTTCGTCTCGGCGAGAAGGCCAAGATGGCTGTCCTTCCCCCCCAGCTTCAACGCGGCGGCCAACATGGCCGTCCGCCTTCACAGTCCTTCCGCGGCGCGCAATATGGCCGCCCTTCCGCTTCACGGGGGCGAGGAAGCCGCCAAAATGGCGCGTCCGCGCCTTCGACTTCGTCTTTTCAAAGCCAGCAGCGAGCTTCAAGCTCTTTCGAACATTTTTCTGCGCAGTCGCCTGCCTTTTGCTTCCGTTGTGGCTCAGTTCGCCACTTAGCGAATTTTGCTCAGTGTCCGGCTCGGAACCGAACTTGTCTCGCGTGCGGTAAACGCGGACATTATCAAGCTGTATGCAATTCGGCCTCACGTCAAGACGCAGCCGATTCGCCGACTTCATGTAACGGCCAAACAAATACAGTCACCGTCCTAAATGTGGCTGATTGCCACACAACGTCTGCGCCGACCATTGTCGCAACAGTGGGCGATGTTCCCCTGACTTTTCTCGTGGACACTGGTGCGTCCGTCTCGTTAATTGGCGCCGCCGACTTTTATCGTCATTTTTCAGGCGTTAGGCTTTCTCCTTCGCACATCGTTCTGCAAACGTATTCCAAAGGAACAAATGAGAATTTGGGATCTTTCACAAAGCAAGTCAGGTATTGCAGTCGTACTGCTTCCGTCACTTTCTACGTCCCTGCAAATGGCAGCTCCTTACTAGGTCGTGATGCTATACAGACATTATCCATAAATATTCTCGGTGCTTTCATGACTTGTGCCCAAGTCGACGTGCAACCTGATCTTCCGGTCAACGCGCCCAGTGAATTCCGTCACCTGTTCACCCGTGAACTGGGTTGTGTGCGCGGCTTTGTGCATAAAGTGGTGCGTCGACATGATGTGTGTCCAGTTCGTGCCAAGATCCAACGCCTTCCTCTTCTGCTCCGAGAGCAAGTTTCTACAGAACTGTCCCGGCTTCAAGCCAGCGGAATCATCGAACCTGTCTCCGCTTCCGACTGGGTGTCTCCACTCGTCGTGGTAAAGAAAAAGCCCCCCACCTCCCCGAAGGGAATCGTGAGGAAATGCGAATGCATTTCGCGCGCGCTTCACTCCATTTATATATGGTGGTTGTGGTTTGAAGAAGGAAAAGGCGCCTAATTTCTGCAGCCCGGTCGGGAGCACGGCGCAGCGCCTTTTTTTTTTTGCTTTTTCTTGTTTTTTTTAATTTATTTATTTATTTTTTTTAATTTTTTTTTTCATATATAGCTCCGCCGAGCTCCGCCGCAGACCGCTTTTAGTTAACGCGCACGCTGCGAATTTTTATTGTTCAACAACGCACAGGAGAAATCTCCCACCGGCACCACCTTGGAGGTCAAGATTCATTGCCATATATACGGGGTGGCCAGTGAACGGTTGTCCAGCGCGAGCAGTCGGTTTTTTCAACCAAGAAACTCGCTAGCAGACGCTGCCTGTGTCGGCGTCGCCAGGCGAGAGAGGGAGAGGGGGGAGCGTAGGAGAGGAGAGAGAGGTGGGGTGCGCATGCGCAGTGGGAGTGTGGACGCTGCGGGCAGAGATGCCTAGAGAAGAGAGGGGGGAGCGTAGGAGAGAAGAAGAGAGGTGGGACGCGCATGCGCAGTGGGAGTGTGGACGGCGCGGGCAGGGATGCCTAGAGGAGAGAGGGGGGAGCGTAGCAGGGGAGAGAGGAGGGGAGGCGCATGCGCAGTGAGGGTGTGGTTGCCGCGGGGAGGGATGCCTAGGGGAGAGAGAGGGAGAGAGGAGGTTTTTTATCTTTATTTTTTTTTTGAAAGGGTTTGCGCATGCGCAGTAAGGGCGGTCACGCCGTACACCACCACCACCGGATTAAGCTTCGCCATAAGATGCTTCACATCTAACACCTGCCGGCGCGCACACCTCCTCAACCTATCCTCCTCCTCCTCCTCCGCGGACAACGCCAACGCCGGATGCCTGACATAGCCCGACTATGAAATGCATTCGCATTTAAAAGGATGGTTCCCTCCGCCTGTGCGTGGACTTACGTGAACCGAACAAGGCCATCATCATCGACGGGTTTCCTCTTCCCCACATTGAAGAGCTTCTTCACCAGCTCTCCGGAGCGGTATGATTTTCAAAGCTGGACCTCGCGTCCGCTTATCACCAGGTAGAACTTTCCGAGTGCAGTAGGGACTTAACTACATTTGTATCGCACGATGGGCTATTTCGTTTTCGCCGCGTGTGTTTTGGGCTCGCGTCTGCCCCTGCTGTGTTTCAGAAAATGATGTCTATACTACTTAAAGGTTGCAAAGGTGCACTGTGCTACTTGGACGACATATTGGTATGGGGCCGAACTCGCGAAGAACACGATGCAAACTTACTTGCAGTTCTCTCCCGCATCAGCGAATGCGGTATGAAACTTAATAAGAAGTGTATTTTTGCTGTCAGTGAATGGCAATTTTGGGGTCACAAGATCAGTTTCCGCGGCTTAACACCTGTTGAGTCAAAAGTTCAGGCCATTGTGAATGCACCACGTCCTACGGATGCCAAATCGTTGCAATCATTACTTGGACTTGTTGGGTACTATGCAAAATTTGTATCACATTATGCAGATGTGGTTGAACCACTGCGGATCCTACTTCGGCAGGGACAACCTTTTGTCTGGTCAGCTGAAGCTGAACAGAGCTTCATTAGAATTAAGTCAATCCTGGCCTCGAAGCCAGTTGTCAGTATCTTCAATGAGAAGCTTACTATAGTCATCACAACAGATGCGTCCGATGTTGGACTAGGAGCAGTGTTTCAACAACAGTTAGGTGATCAGCTAATCACCATTGCTTTCGCATCCAGTACATTGTCCCCTGCTGAGCGCAGGTATTCAGTGGGAGAGCGTGAAGCTCTAGCCTGCCTTTTCGCCTGTGAAAAGTGGCATGTTTATTTGTGGGGCCAGCATTTTACTTTGCGTACGGATCATCAGGCACTAGTTGCCTTACTTTCTGCAGGATCTGAGGGCCGTCGCCCCATAAGAATTTCTCGATGGTGTTCCAAACTTATGTACTACAATTTCAGTGTACAGTATTGTAAGGGTGCCAATAATGTCATTGCAGATGCCTTGTCGCGTCTCCCTCTTCAGCTACCGGTTACTGAAGAGCGTGATGAAGAAATTATTTCTTTAGTGACTTCTTGCATTACCAAAGCTGAGCTTCAGGCTGCCACTGCTGCTGATCCGACGTTGTCTCAAGTTCTTACATATGTACACGAGGGATGGCCTCCCAAAAGTGCCCTTTCAGCTGAATTGTTGCCTTATTTCAGTGTCAGACAAGAACTGTCTTGTGTCGAGGACTTGCTTTTCCGTGATGAACGGGTGATTCCCCCCAGTTTCTTTCCGACACAAGCTCATTCAGCTTGCCCACGAGTCGCATCCTGGCATTGTTCGCACTAAACAGAACCTTCGTGACAGGTACTGGTGGCCCGCCTTAGACAAACAGGTCGAGCATGCCGTGTACGGTTGCCACATATGTCAGGCGGCTGACAAGTCTGCCAAACCTTCGTTTTCTCCACTACAGCCAGTTGCATGGCCTGAACGGCCTTGGGAAAAACTTGGTATGGACATCATTGGTCCTTTGCACAATGTTCCGCAAACTGCACGCTTCATCATATTGCCACGCGCGTTTCTTATTTTCACTTTGCTCTATTCGGTTCTTCGCCCTCAAAGTCTGTCAGCAATGCTCAGCGCAAACCGCGCCTGACTGTTCTAGAAGCTTCGCGATTACTGTAGATCGTTTTGTTAAGATTGCGCGCAAGACGCGAACACTCGAGCTTATTCCAGAGCTTGTGCGACAACGAGTGATAAGACTGGAATATTCTATGACGCACGTATAAATGCCGACGCGCTTCACCGCTTGCCAGTTGATCGACGGCCGACGCTCTGCTCGCCGCTATCAGTGCCAGCGTGTATTGCTGTAATCTTACTTTCTGTTTACCGGCCACAAGTTCGGCCTAATAAACAGTTTCATCTTGGACACGTCGCCTGCTGCCTTCGTCGACGTCACACCCACGTGACATCTGGTGGAGGTGCTGCTTCGTTCATGTACCGGACACCCCCGTCAAGCCGTGAACCCAGCCCCACTCGCGAGGGAGACGTCGACGCCAACCACGACCAGCGAGTTAGCCGTAGGCAGCAAGGTCTACATCCGGAGTACGGTCCTCTACCTGACGAGACTCGGAAGACCAAGGCCATGACCTCGACTGCGGCAACGATGACTGCCGCTGCGCCACAGCCAGCGATCGTAATGCAGCAGCCAAGGGAGCCACCGACTTTCCGTGGATCATCGTTCGAAGACCCTGAGACCTGGCTGGAGACATACGACCGAGTGGCCACCCTAAACCACTGGGACCCGGAAGAGAAGCTGCGTCGCGTCTACTTTTACCTGGAAGACGCGGCAAGGACCTGGTTCGAGAATCGGGAGTCTGCGCTTCAAACCTGGGATCTTTTCCGCGGCACATTCCTGGACACGTTCAGGAGCATCGCCCGCAAGGAAAGAGCCGCGACGTTGCTCGAGACGAGGGTGCAACTCCCGAACGAAAGAGTGGCCATCTTCGCTGAAGAATTGACGCGACTCTTCCGACACGCTGACCCCGACATGCCCGAGGAGAAGAAAGTCCGTTTTCTCATGCGAGGAGTCAAGCAAGAACTCTTCGCCGGGATGATGCGGAACCCACCAAAGACCGTCCAGGAATTCTTGTCGGAAGCAACAGCGATCGAGAAGACGCTGGAAATGCGAACCCGCCAGTACGATCGCCGAACGATGCAAGACAGCCCAGGAGTTCATGCTCTCGGCTCCGACGACCTGCGCGAAACGATACGAGCGATCGTGCGGGAGGAACTGCGCAAGCTGTTACCCTCATCAATGCCGCAAGTGGACTCGATCGCCGACATCGTTCGCGAAGAGATCCAGCAGTCGATCTGCACCCCCCAACCGCCACAGCCGCAAGCCATGAGCTACGCTGCTGCCGCCCGACGCTCCGCTCCGCCTCCACGTCCACGTCAGGAGGCCGCACCACCCCATTTCCGCCGCCAGACACCGCCGTCCCCACGACCGACGCCATGCCGCTCAGCTGCCAGCGAGCACTACTCCCCAAGAAAAACCGACATCTGGCGAGCCCCTGACAACCGCCCGCTCTGCTACCACTGCGGGGAAGCTGGACATACCTACCGCCGCTGCCAGTACCGCCAGATGGGCCTACGCGGCTTCGCCGTCAACGCACCGCCCCCACAGCACGGCGAGCGCCCACGCGACATCGCCGAATACTTGACCACCACTGAGCGGGCACCTCGACGTTCATCGCGTTCGCCATAGCCTGGACCCTACCGGTCCCCTAACCGACGACAGCAGTACAGCAGCCTCAACCGGGGCCGTTCCGTGAGCCCATATCCGGAAAACTAAGGGCAGCAACCGATGGAGGTGCGGTTGCTGTACGACGAACTACCGAAGACCCTCCGCCGACGCCGACGCCGCGACGATACCTGAAGAACAAAGCAAGAGAGAGCCCTGAAGTCGAAACTTCGCGGCCGGAAGAAGACCTGACGACGCCACGTGGAAGCAGCGGAGCAAACCGCCGCAGTCGTGATCCGACGCCGCGACCCAACCGTAACGCACGACGACGAACCAGCGACCTCGACGTAATATTCGACGGCCACAACGTCACCGCTCTCGTCGACACTGGAGCCGACTATTCCGTCGTCAGTGGACCTTTTGCGACGAAGTTGAAGAAAGTGAAGACTGCTTGGCAAGGCCCTGAAATCCGGACCGCTGGGGGTCATCTAATAACGCCGGCCGGTGTTTGCACAGCAAGAGTCACCATCAATAACCGGACTTATCCCGCCAGCTTTCTAATTCTGCAGCACTGCTCCAGGGATGTGATACTGGGGATGGACTTCCTAAGTCAACACGGCGCCGTGATCGACCTGAGGTCTGAGTCGATAACACTGACTTCAGACGAAGCGTTGCCGCCCCACACGACGCCGGAGAATCATGCCTTGAATGTAATTGAAGAGCAGGTCACCGTTCCGCCCCTCTCCAGCGTCGTCATTTCCGTACGCACCGAAATACCCGCTGACATTGAAGGCGTCTTCGAGGGCGATCAGCGCCTGCTTGTGAACCATCAGATTTGCGTCGCAAGAGGCATCGCCGAGTTGCGCGATGGCAAAGCAAAGGTACTGCTGACAAACTTCAGCCACGAATATAGGCACCTTAACATTGGCACGACGGTCGCCCACATCGAGAAATTCGTGGACACCAGCCATGCTTTCGCCCTCTCCGATGCTACCGAACCTGCTTCGACGAATCGAGGTCCCAAACCAGATTTCGACGTCAACCCGAACCTTCCGAAGGTCAAGCAAGACCAGCTAAAGGCCCTGCTCCTGCGATTCAAAGACTGCTTCTCGGCGTCGTCAAGAATTCGACAGACCCCAGTCGCGAAACATCGGATCATTACAGAAGAAAGTGCTCGACCAGTTCGACAGAGCCCGTACCGAGTATCGATGCGCGAACGCGAGGCCGTGAAGAAGCAAGTCGACGAAATGCTACGCGACGACATAATCCAGCCGTCCAAGAGTCCCTGGGCGTCTCCCGTGGTTTTGGTGAAGAAGAAGGACGGCACGCTACGTTTCTGCGTCGACTATCGTCGCCTGAACAAGATCACTAAGAAGGACGTGTACCCCCTCCCACGGATAGACGACGCCCTGGATCGACTCCACAACGCAAAGTACTTTTCGTCGATGGACCTCAAGACAGGCTACTGGCAAATCGAAGTCGACGAGAGAGACCGAGAAAAGACTGCTTTCATAACTCCAGACGGCCTGTTCGAGTTCAAGGTCATGCCTTTTGGTCTTTGCTCGGCGCCCGCGACCTTCCAACGCGTTATGGATACCGTACTGGCCGGCTTGAAATGGCAGACTTGTCTTGTGTACTTGGACGACGTCGTTGTGTTTTCTTCAAACTTCGACGAACACCTGCGGCGCCTTGAGGCTGTACTTCAAGCAATCAAGACCTCCGGACTTACCCTGAAGTCACAAAAGTGCCGCTTCGCCTACGAGGAACTCTTGTTCTTGGGCCACGTGATAAGCAAGTCCGGAGTACGCCCTGACCCTCAGAAGACAGCCGCCATCGCTACATTCCCGCCACCCGCCGACAAGAAGGCCGTGCGTCGATTTCTAGGCCTGTGCGCCTACTACAGGCGGTTCGTCAAAAACATTGCCCGCATCGCCGAACCACTCACTAACCTTACGAGGGCCGACGTCGAGTTCAAATGGGAAACGCCGCAGGAGGAAGCATTTCAAGACCTAAAACGACGCCTGCAAACGCCTCCGTTACTTGCGCATTTTGACGATCGCGCCGAAACAGAAGTGCACACCGACGCAAGCAGTGTGGGACTAGGCGCCGTCCTTGTGCAGAGGACGGATGGACTGGAAAGGGTTATCAGTTATGCTAGCCGGTCGCTATCCAAGGCAGAGGCCAACTATTCCACAACTGAAAAGGAGTGCCTCGCCATCATCTGGGCTACGTCAAAGTTTCGCCCTTACCTTTACGGAAGGCCCTTCAAAGTTGTGAGCGACCACCACGCCTTGTGTTGGCTAGCTAACTTGAAGGACCCTTCAGGTCGTCTCGCAAGATGGAGTCTGAGACTTCAAGAATTCGACGTTACCGTCGTTTACAAGTCCGGACGAAAACACTCTGACGCCGACTGCTTATCTCGCGCCCCCCGTCGAACCGCCGCCGCAAGATGACCAGGAGGACGACTTCTTGGGAACCATAAGCGCCGACGACTTCGCCGAACGACAGCGAGCCGACCCGGAACTCAAGGGCCTTATGGAGTACCTCGAAGGCAAGACCGCCATTGTTCCGAAGGCATTCAAGCGAGGACTCACGTCGTTTGTATTACGAAACGGCATTCTCATAAAGCAGAATTTCTCGCCCCTTCGAGCCAACTACCTTCTCATAGTGCCTTCAGCATTGCGACCAGAAGTACTCCAGGCACTACACGACGACCCGATGGCTGGACACCTCGGACTTTCCCGCACGCTCGCAAGAGTACAAGAAAAGTACTACTGGCCGCGCCTTGCCGCCGACGTCGCCCACTACGTGAGGACGTGCCGAGACTGTCAGCGACGGAAGACACCGCCAGCAAGACCAGCAGGCTTCCTTCACCCGATCGAGCCTCCTCGGCGACCGTTCCAGCAGATCGGCATGGACCTCCTGGGGCCGTTCCCAACGTCGACTTGCGGAAATAAATGGATCGTCGTAGCTACCGACTACCTCACCCGCTACGCCGAAACAAAAGCCCTGCCCAAGGGCAGTGCCGCCGAGGTAGCCAAGTTCTTCGTTGAGAACATCGTCCTTCGACACGGCGCCCCAGAGGTTCTCATCACCGACAGAGGTACGGCGTTTACGGCTGACCTAAATCAGGCGATCTTGGGATACAGCCACACAAGCCACCGCCGGACCACCGCGTACCACCCACAGACCAATGGCCTGACCGAGCGTCTAAATAAGACTATCGCCGACATGCTGGCCATGTACGTCGACGTCGAACACAAGACGTGGGACGCCATCCTTCCGTACGTGACCTTCGCATACAACACGGCCGTGCAGGAGACGACACAGATGATGCCATACAAGTTGGTCTACGGAAGGAACCCGGCAACGACGCTCGACGCCATGCTGCCCAACGTCGCAGATGAAGAAAACCTCGACGTCACCGTCTACCTACGGCGCGCCGAAGAAGCCCGACAACTCGCCCGCCAGCGCATCAAGAATCAGCAGACAACCGATAGCCGCCGTTACAATCTTCGACGACGCTTTGTGGAATACCAGCCCGGCGACCGCGTTTGGGTGTGGACGCCGATACGCCGACGCGGACTCAGTGAAAAACTTCTTCGGCGATACTTCGGGCCATACAAGGTGCTTCGACGTCTCGGTGCTCTGGACTACGAGGTCGTTCCGGACGGCATTACTAACTCCCAAAGGCGTCGTGCGCGACCTGAAGTCGTCCATGTCGTGCGCCTCAAGCCGTATTACGCGCGTTAGCGGACCTGAGGACTTCACTTATTGCTTTATTGTTGTACTTTCTTTCTTTGTTGTTGTGACTTATTGTTGCATGCATTTTTTTCCCATGTTCTGTTTTAAGCATCGGGACGATGCTTTTTCAGAGGGGGGCATTGCCACGCGCGTTTCTTATTTTCACTTTGCTCTATTCGGTTCTTCACCCTCAAAGTCTGTCAGCAATGCTCAGCGCAAACCGCGCCTGACTGTTCTAGAAGCTTCGCGATTACTGTAGATCGTTTTGTTAAGATTGCGCGCAAGACGCGAACACTCGAGCTTATTCCAGAGCTTGTGCGACAACGAGTGGTAAGACTGGAATATTCTATGACGCACGTATAAATGCCGACGCGCTTCACCGCTTGCCAGTTGATCGACGGCCGACGCTCTGCTCGCCGCTATCAGTGCCAGCGTGTATTGCTGTAATCTTACTTTCTGTTTACCGGCCACAAGTTCGGCCTAATGAACAGTTTCATCTTGGACACGTCGCCTGCTGCCTTCGTCGACGTCACACCCACGTGACAATATCTCTCATAGACTATCATTCCAAATGGCCTGAAATTTGTTTTACGAACACTGTCACTTCAGAGGTCATCATTGAATTTCTGTCTTCAATTTTCAGCCGGGAAGGCTTTCCTGATGCTATAGTTACGGACAACGGTCCGCAGTTTCAGTCTCAACAGTTCGGGACTTTTCTTTCACAACGAGGCATTAAGCATTTGAATTCCTCAGTCGTCTATCCCCAATCAAATGGGCAAATCGAGCGATTTAATCGCGTCCCGAAGGAACATATCTAGATTGCCCAATTGGAATGCCGTCCCCTCAAACAAGTTTTGACAGAATGTTTAGCTTCCTACAGATTCTCACCGCAGGGCACCACGGGAGTGTCTCCTGCACAACTTCTTCATGGTAGGCAACCCCGCGTTGCTCTCGACATAGTTTCTTTACCTCGCCGTACAAGAGCGCTCTCACCTGAGCAACTTCGTAACAGGGTCTCCTCTCGTCAACTAGCAATGAAGCACTATGTGGACAATCGTCGAGGTGCTAAGCCGTCCAAAGTTCGTGTTGGCGACGCAGTCAAAGTTCGCGTGCCGGGGAAACGCCCCAAGTATCGAGGCCCATACAGAGTTTTACAACTAGTCCAACTTCTTTTCGATTAAGTGATGGCAGCATATGGAACGCGTTGCGCATCATCATCTGTCATACGGATTCGACTTCAACGCCTAAAACTTCTGCCCATCACTCTTCCATGCCTTCTCCCTATACATCGGATTTTTACATGTGGTCTCCATGTTCGAACACTTCTTCTGCAGGGGGGGAGGATTTCCCAGACGGTGTAGCTGCTCAATCTACACCACATGAACTTTCTCAAGCGGCTGAGGCCGTAGAACCGGACGCGGGTCCGGAGTGTAACGCTGCAGCTGAGGCTGCAAGCCCAGGTGTTGAGGCCACGAGTGTCAGTGCTCCGTCTGAGCCCTCACCTCTTCTTCCGACTCTTGAGGCTTCGCCTCAGAGTTCAAGCGACAATGTAGCACATTCACCTTCTTCTTCTCAAAGGCGCCGCTCCAAAAGGAAGCGTAACAAGCCAAGGCGCTTCGGAGATTTTGTGACGTAATGTGCTTAATTGTTGATTCTTGCAACCATTTCTTATACTCTGTATAATTCGGGATTAGTCTTCTTGAGTGTTCCAAATGTTCATTCTACTCAGTATATTTCTCGTACCTTGTATAATTCATTGGTAGCATTCTGAGTGCTTGAATATGTTCATGTTACTAGTAGTATCTCTTGTGGTTGTATAATTCCTTAGCAGCATTTTGGAGTGCTTGCATATGTTCATTCTTACAAATATGATACTGTACTGGTGTAGTGCCTTAGTAACTCCTTGGACAGAGGTTCTGTGATGTATACTGCTTCGCATGTGAAGCCAAAGGAACTGTCTCACTTACTGTATCCTTGCATAATGGTTGTATAAGGAACTTCTTTCCGAGGGAGGGATGATGTTGTGTAGTGTTTATTTCGGTTTCGGTTTTGCTTTGTATTTGCGCATGCCAGGGGGGCGCCGCTCTGCATGCGTGTTTAAAGCCCCTTTATGCGTGTTCTGTACCGCGCCACTAGGCGCATGCTGGCGCTCTGTAAATAAATCAGTGTGTGACGAGCATCCGTCTCGAGTAGACGTGTCTTTCTTTCTTCGGCGCTTCGCGCCACCCCCGTTGTGTCGGGCTAGCCGGCGTCCCCGCCGACCGCGTCGGTTACGCGTGCCCGCTGTTCGTGCCGTTCGTCTTCTGCTGCTTCGTGGAGCCGCTAGGACGACACAACAGAAACCTCGTCAAAGATTTTGCCAAGCAAAGAAGACTGTTCCGTAGGCTCATGCCTCATGGAAATGCTCCACCGTCAGCAACAGTACGCTGAGCGACAACAGCAATCAAGTCTTCTTGCCGTCATCCAAGCACAGCAAAAATCCAACAAGGAGATAGCAAAGCCTTATCCATTCGATGGTGAAAGCACAAGGCCGGGCACGTGGATCAAATTCTACGAGTACGCATGTGAGAACAACTCGTGGGAAGAATCCAGTGAGCGCATCAGGAACATGCGTCCGTTTCTTAACGGACTGGCTCGAAAGTGGTACGAGCTTCACTACGCTGGACACGAGGCCGACACATGGGACGAGTGGCAAAGGAGTTTCCTGGCAGCTTTCGACGAAAACCCTGTTGAAAGGTGGGACCGAGCAATTTTTTACAAATTTTGATCAGGAAAGCCCCTAAAGTATTTTTATGAAAAAAGGCGGCTTCTTCGAATGGCTAGCCCGGAACTTCCGGAGTCAGCGATAGTTCCGCTCATCATTGACGGCCTTCCTAAGGAACTCCAGAGACAGGCGCAAGTGCAATCGCCCAAAACAGTCGAGGAACTTCTAGTTTCTTTCAGAAACCTCTCACTTGATTCGAATTTCCAGAATCCACGGCGCCCAGATTACCATCCCGAGAAGGCACCTTGGAGGTCACGCGATCTTGACAATTGGCATGGTCGAAGCCGAGTGGTCAATGTAATCTCCAGTAACGACCAAGAGCACATGGCTTCCTCGAATCCAGAAGCAGCGGCACCGAAAAACGAATAAAAGAGGGTGCACAGTCCCACCTGACGACAAAATTGGAGGCTGTTTTTCTCACGGCTCTTAACCTTCTATATATCAAACTAAAGGTAAATGGTGAAGATGTTGATGCACTAGTGGATAGTGGGGCATATGTGTCTGTCATAAATGAGGCACTTGTAAAGAGGAATTAAAATATTCGAGGGAGGTTGGTACAAGTACAAAGCTTTGATGGGACTAGACAAATTTATGATGAATCGGTGAGAACAAGAATCTCTTTTCAAGTCCAGAATGCTGACATTGACGCTCTCGTAGAAAAAGGGTGTGACTACAACTGTTTACTCTCTCGACCCGATATGAAGACCCTAAAGTTAAACCTTTATTGGAATGATGAAGGGACTGTGGCAGTTTGGCAGTAGCGGTGACCGGCGATAGACGCCCGTTCTGACGTGTTCATCCGCATTTTTCACAGGACTCGGCGGCCGACGGACTCTGGCATCGCAAACATTGGGATTGCGTCATGATCTGAGACGCCCCTGCCCCCCACCTGTTATCGGCAGTTTGGCAGTAGCGGTGACCGGCGATAGACGCCCGTTCTGACGTGTTCATCTGTATTTTTCACAGGTTCGTCCCTGTCCTGCTGCTGATGCCGGTGGTCCTATTCTCTGGATAACTGGTTTTGGCCGCATTGACGAGCGTAGCACCTTGCAACACCGGCAACTGCTATAGTATTCTTCTTTTGGATCTCCAGGACTCGGCGGCCGACGGAATCTGGCATCGCAAACATTGGGATTGCGTCATGATCTGAGACGCCCCTGCCCCCCACCTGTTATCGGCAGTTTGGCAGTAGCGGTGACCGGCGATAGACGCCCGTTCTGACGTGTTCATCTGTATTTTTCACAGGTTCGTCCCTGTCCTGCTGCTGATGCCGGTGGTCCTATTCTCTGGATAACTGGTTTTGGCCGCATTGACGAGCGTAGTACCTTGCAACACCGGCAACTGCTATAGTATTCTTCTTTTGGATCTCCAGGACTCGGCGGCCGACGGAATCTGGCATCGCAAACATTGGGATTGCGTCATGATCTGAGACGCCCCTGCCCCCCACCTGTTATCGGCAGTTTGGCAGTAGCGGTGACCGGCGATAGACGCCCGTTCTGACGTGTTCATCTGCATTTTTCACAGGTTCGTCCCTGTCCTGCTGCTGATGCCGGTGGTCCTATTCTCTGGATAACTGGTTTTGGCCGCATTGACGAGAGTAGTACCTTGCAACACCGGCAACTGCTATAGTATTCTTCTTTTGGATCTCCAGGACTCGGCGGCCGACGGAATCTGGCATCGCAAACATTGGGATTGCGTCATGATCTGAGACGCCCCTGCCCCCCACCTGTTATCGGCAGTTTGGCAGTAGCGGTGACCGGCGATAGACGCCCGTTCTGACGTGTTCATCTGTATTTTTCACAGGTTCGTCCCTGTCCTGCTGCTGATGCCGGTGGTCCTATTCTCTGGATAACTGGTTTTGGCCGCATTGACGAGCGTAGTACCTTGCAACACCGGCAACTGCTATAGTATTCTTCTTTTAGATCTCCAGGACTCGGCGGCCGACGGAATCTGGCATCGCAAACATTGGGATTGCGTCATGATCTGAGACGCCCCTGCCCCCCACCTGTTATCGGCAGTTTGGCAGTAGCGGTGACCGGCGATAGACGCCCGTTCTGACGTGTTCATCTGCATTTTTCACAGGTTTGTCTTCACACATTCGTGTTTCCATTTTCCCATTTTTCTGCTGGTTACTGCTGCTGCCAAACTTGTCGTCGTAGTCGTGCTTTTCGAGGTGTGTGAGAGATGAGTGCTTCTGGGGAGGACATATGCCTTGCTTGCATGCTTACCCTAGAAACTACTGATGCTAAAGTGAACTGCAAAATGTGTGGTAATTCCTATCACATCGAACAGTGCTCCGGACTGACTCAGCCGCTTGATAAGACGAGCAGTGGCACTAATTCTCGAAAAAACTATGTGTGTTCCACGTGTAAAACTGGTGCGCCGTGCGCCGGTGCAGGTGCCGCTGCTGCGGCTCGTCAGGATTTTAACTTTGCCGTTGCTTTTGCGGAGCTAAGTCAAAAACTTGATTTCCTAATGCCACTGAATGAGAAGATGAACAGCATTGAACAGGCAGTGCAAACAATGTCTGATCATTTCGATACCATTCTGAAGCAATTGGACAGCCAAGATAAACAAATTGAGCAGCTCCGTAGGAGAACTGAACAGTTGGAACGAGCAAGGCCTGACGAGGAACTACACCAGATAAACTCTGACTTGAATGACCTGGAAATGCGTAGCAGGAGCAGAAACTTGGAAATTCATGGGAAACTTTTCAACGAGCACGAGAATCTATTCCAAAAGATGAACGAGGTAGCCAGGTTGATCCAAGTTCCTGAGGTCAGCGATCATGACCTTGAAGCTTATCATCGCCTTCCGGCGAAGGCTAATAAGACCCCTGCCATTATCATACGCTTTCAAAGCCAAAAGCTGAGGGATATGTGGCTGCAGAAAAGGCGATTACTAAAGGATAAGGATGCAGACATGTACTTTTCGGAAAACCTAACACGCAGGGCAAGAACGCTATTGTGGACTGTGAAGCAATGGGCTCGCGATAATGGCTTCCGCTACGTGTGGTATGCAAACGGGAAAGTCTTCATCCGCAGGAAAGACGGCGAACCTTCCCACGTGGTCAAGAACGCGAGTCAGCTGGCTAATTTTACTGTGGGTTAGACACGTCAGCACATAATATGTGAACATCACGTCATAATGGCTAACAATAGATTCGTGTTGCCTTGCAACATTCGCAGCGTTGTGCCTGCCGATTGGTTGGGCTCATCAGTGAAATGTTTTCATCTGGATGTACGATCACTGAACAATAAGGCTGATGATCTGCAAAACTTGTTGGACAGTTTTAACCTGTCTTTTGATTTCGTCATGGTATCTGAGTCCTGGCTGAGCAGTAGCTTTTGTTTGCCATCATTTTCGACATTTGCCGTTAATCGTAATGTGGGTCGTGGTGGAGGTGTTTGCATTTTCGTTAATAGGAAAATTGAATGTGAATTGCTCCCGGAACTTTGTTGCATGTCATCTGCTGTTGAGGTTGTTTCTGTAGTAACAAATAATACAGTTTATTCAGTGTTTTACCGACCACCCAGTGGAGATGTTGACGCATTTTTTGAGTACATTGAATCATATATTTCTTTTACTTCTGCGCATCACTATGATGCCATTATAGGCGGTGATTTTAATATAGACATGATGTCTAATTCTGCCCATGCAATTGATTTTGATGTGCTGTTACGAAGTTTTGGCTTCAGTATTGTTACTAAGCTTCCTACTCGTATAACTACTAATTCGGAAACACTGCTTGACTTGTTTATTACTAATATTAACAATTCTGCTATACATTCAGGGGTAATCTGTTGCGCTTTAAGTGACCACATGGGCATTTATTTGTTTTCCCAGAAAAAGCAGCCTAGATCCAAACGCATATGTACCCCAATGGTCCAGTACGTCACACCTAATGCTCTTGAAAATTTTCGCAGTGAAATATCTCGTATGTCATGGAGTGATGTGTTCAACGAAACTAATGCAGAGGCAGCTTATGAGAAGTTTCTTAGTAAATTCTGTGGTGTTTACAATAGGCATTTTCCGCTAAAAAAGAAACGTACTATGAAAAAGATAAGGAAACCTTGGATATGTAATGAACTTCATACACGCATTAAACAGAAGAATAAACTCTAAACACGTATATTGCCTCCAAAGCACACAGCTGTTTCAAGAGTTTAAAAGCTACAGAAACAAGTTGACCAGTGACATCCGAAATGCCAAAAAGCGATATTATGAAGAACAATTCGAAAATTCATTTCGGCATCCTGATAAACTATGGAAACAAATACGTTCTCTGGACGCTAATTTCGTTGAGGATATGCATTTCGACAAGATCACTCATAAAGGAGAAGATTACACAGGAGAAAAATTAGCGGAGGCATTTAGTTTGTACTTCGCTAGGGATCATTCTACACCACATCACTCACAAGACACCCCTACTGCTAGATGTTCATCTACTCTTTTTCTTGAACCAGTAGGTGAAAGCGAAGTAACACGAACGTTTTATGAGTTTTCAAACAGTACGTCATGTGATTTAAACAACATACAAATTCGTCCAGTAAAATATGTCATGGAACTAATCTGTGTACCGCTTACACATTTCTTTAATTTGTGCCTGCAAACCGCAACATTGCCTTCGGCTATGCAATTAGCAAAAGTAATTGCGCTTTACAAAAAAGGGAGACAAAAATGACTTTGGCAATTATAGGCCAATTAGTATCTTCCCTGTTTTTTCTAAATGTCTGGAAAAAATTATGCTGAAACGCATGGACAGGTTTTTACAGTCTAACAAAATTATCACTGAATCTCAGTATGGATTTAGAAAAAACCGTTCTACGGAAATTGCTTTGATTCATCAAAAAGAATATATCCTTGATAAATTAGAAAAAAATAAGTTCGTGTTAGGCATTTTTGTAGATTTTACCAAAGCATTTGACTGCATTGTGCACAGTATATTATTTAGAAAATTGGATCTATGTGGTATTAGAGGGCACGCTTTAGGTTTAATAAAATCCTATTTATCTCATCGGAAGCAGTACGTTCAAATCAGCAATTTTCAGTCCAAAACGCGTGATATTACAGCCGGTGTGCCGCAGGGCAGTATACTTGGGCCTCTTCTCTTCAACATTTATATTAATGATATTGCGAACATTGATAATCAATCCAGATTCATTATTTATGCGGATGACACTACAATCCTTTTGTCAGCTGATACACACAATGAGCTATCTTCTCGTGGTAATAATGTATTAGGTAAGCTAGAACTTTGGACAAAGGAAAATGCACTGTCAGTTAATGTAAATAAAACCAAAGCTGTAATTTTTAATTCAGTAAATAAAAAATCTGATAATTTAGTACATTTGCGGTATAAATCCCAGCCAGTTGAAATCGTCAGGTCAATAAAATCACTAGGAGTTTATTTCACACAACATTTGCAATGGAATGATCATGTCCACAGCATTTTATTAAACGCATCCAGAGCGGTTGGTATACTTTGGCGACATAAATCTGTTTTACCTTTAAAGGCAAAGCTTGCTATATACCACGCTTTATTCCTTTCACACTTGAACTACTGCACGTTAGTGTGGGCGACAACGACTAAAACTAATTTAGGAAAAATTTCATCTCTCCATAATAAAATCCTCCGTCTAATTTACAACCTTCCTCGCAGACATACAACAGATCACTTGTTTAGCGAACATGAAATCATCAATGTTTACAACCTATACATTTACAGGCTTTTACGCCGCTATAAGACCGAACAAACAAAACGTTTATCTACTATCACAGATATCGCTTCCATGAAACGTTATCAACCAAAATACCCACACCGTCATCAGCCACCTTGGATGCTTCCTCGTACAAGAACTAACTATGGACAACAAAAAATTATCAGCTACCGTTACAATTAAACAGGTTATATTCATCAGGTATTAACATAGCAGATATCACCCTTTCTCAACTTCGCCAATATCTTATTTACACTCCTGACAATTAAGACCTTATCTTCAAAGTTCGTAGCTAACAATTACGAAAAAGAATAAACAAAAACACAAAGGTTGAAAACGCGTACATGCGTGCACGTACATCATATGTTTAGTGTATTTGTGGTTTACATATTGCGACTTTTCATTTATATTTCTATATATGTTGATTGCACTGGGTCTGTGTGAACGCTTTATAATTCCTAATTTTGTTAATGTTGTGTAATTTTGTCAGCTGTGGTGTTCTGTTGCCGCCACCGCCACTGCCTTATGTATATAGGGGGGTGAGAACTTAGTCAAGCGGATAGTCGCTTTTATTCTCACCCCCTCCATCAACTATGTATTGGTGGAAATAAAACCATTATTATTATTATTATTATTATTAAAGAGACGTGCGCTTCCTTGAGTATCGCGGATCGCATTATTACATGTGACGACGACGTCCGCCACAAATTCCCCGAACTTGTCTGCTTAAGCAACTATCCACCGGCAACAACAAAATTTTCGGTTCCTTTCAAGCTGAAAGATGTTACAACGGTCAGGAGAAAGCCGTACAGCATGTCACGCGAGAAGAAAATTTGGTTGAAAAGCGAGATCCAAAATATGTTAGATGCCGGCATAATAAGACCATCGGTGTCCACGTTCGCCTCATCAATTACGCTGGCTCCTAAAGAAGATGGATCTTTGAGACTATGCCCAGACTAGTGAATCTTGAATCACCAGACGAACCTATTGCCTTTCCCGATGCCAAGAATCGACGGAATAATTGAGGAAACAGGAGGTTGCAAAGACTTTTCCCAAATAGATCTTGGCAAAGGATTTTGGCAGGTACCACTCGAAGAGGAATATAAGATGTACACGGCCTTTGTCACTCCCTTTGACATATATGAGTACAATCGCTTACCCTTCGGGTGAAAGAACAGTGCTGCCTGGTTTCAAAAGGTGATGAATGGCGTCTTGAAACAACCATCAACATCCAAAGCAGCTCTTCGTCGTCTTTAAGTCGCTACATCATAGCAGAACACAAATTTTCTCAGTTGTGTTCCCTTTCCTAAAATTTTGAAACGCAATTTTTTTTCCCAGGAAAGCGCAAGCAAGACCAAGTTGATTACGATTTCTTGAGAGCTGACAGGCCATTTCAATTAAAGTACATCGGTGAGACTTTGTCTTGCAACTGCATGCTTGAGTTTTTGTATAACACACATTGGCGGCTCATTTATGAACAGGCCAAGAAGTATTCACTGTGAACTAATGCGCACCCACTTTAACTCTGACAGTGCTGGCTGCCTAATAGATAACGGAACCATTAAGAGCAGTGTGAGTAAAGTTCACTAGAAGAATAGTACTACGTAAATTCTATCGGTGCACTCAACCATACGTGAAAAAGTCAGCGCAGGAAACAAAGTCATTTCGTAGCTGCAATGAAATATAGCTGTGAGGAGTAAATTATGCGGTGCACTTTATGAGGCCACATTTTCAGCCTCCTGTGGTATATTGCACACCGTCATGGAACTCAGTGCTTGCCGTATTTTAGCCTACCTGCGTCATGCCGTCGTCCTGGATAGGGCCCGTCCAGCTGGCACACGATGCCATTTGCGCACATAGGTGATTGGTATTTCAAGCAGTGTACTATTTTGTGCCCAGAAAAGTACTCCTGCTGGTTTCTCTGCGGACGACATATTGGGCGAGTGGTTCCGTCCACAAAAGCCCAGCAGTTGTCTAAAGGGACACCTTTGGTGCTGACAGCCTGGAAAAAAAAACAAGGCGAGAATCAGCCCAAGTTTGCCTGGTTCACATAGCAAAAGTGTGCTGAAAGGGGCTGTTTGGTGTGTTCTTCGAAGAAAATTATGCAGCCCGACAGATAGGACAAACTTACGCCGACATGAGGAATTGGTTGCAGCGTGAACTTGACACAAGGACACAAGAAGGAGGACAACACACGTGTGTCCTTGTGTCAAGTTCGCGCTGCAACCAATTCCTCATGACTTACCAACAAGCCCACTTCGCAACTATTGTTACGCCGACAAACACACCCCTGTGCCTGTTGTCCTTACTTCGTCCTAACAGAAACACCCCTCGTGTCTCTCCTAACTTTATATACTATGTACTGGTATTTCAATTAGTTTCACTAGAAATGAAACCTGCAGGAAGACTATAAAGTTTTCCGAGCAGGTTGGAAAACTCGCAACTGGTAATTGGCAATGAAAGAAACATGTTATTTACGCCGGCTTTCACAGGTAGCTAAGATGCGACATCTATTAGGTAGTGTATTGTCAAGAGACAATGCCTAACTGATTACTAAAGTCGAAAACTTCTGCATTGGGTCATGGGCCATGGACATAGGCGTGCGCACGAGGGGGGGCAGAGAGGGCGGCCGCCCCTCCTAGTCACCTAAGAAGGGGGGGGGGGGCGCAAAGTCTGCCACATACATTAACTTAATAGGGAAGGGGGCGCTGCGACGAGCCTTCACCCCCCCCGCCCTGAAGGCGAACCCTGCGCACGCCTATGGCCACGGATATAGTATGCACATAAACTAGCCAATTTCTCTACCGCCACCCCATTGTGAGATGCCTTAGGAGAAGCACCTAGCTTGGTTCCTAACATTTCTGTATTATTTCTAAAACACGAACGGGTAAGGAAACAATCAAGCTCTAGAAGTAATTCTGTTCATTTTAAAGGTTGCAGTAACATATCACACATCAGCATGCAATACAACTAGTACCATGAAACGATTAAAAAATGTAGAGTGTTTATTCAAGGCAAGTTCATAATAGTTAAGCATCCACAGAATAACGAAATGTGACTTACTGTCGAACATTCCGTCAGGCAGGCAGGCGTGAGCCATGCGTGCGTGTTGCAGTCATTGAACAAATGTCCAAACGTGGCCATGATGTGGTGCACCACTTGCGATGATACACTGGACATTACTGATGTGTGTCTCCCAAAGATTCCCTCGTGGTCGCACCACCTACACGGGTAGGCTAGTCTTCGTAGTGACCAGACACAACGACGTTCTGACTGCTATTCACGTACGCTGACATGCGCAGTGTGGTGACGAGGTCGTCAATATCATCCTTCTCAAACCTGAACTGCTGTCTGAAGGTGTCTCTTCCGATGTTTTCGATATCCAAAAGTCCATGCCACGAGCAATAACCAGTCAAGTCGCTTTCCATGTGGGTACGCATTGACCACATAAGTTCGTCCACAGAAAAGTCGCCTCTGAGAAGCTTTCGCTGCGCTCTGCCCATCACTAAATCTTCGATCTCGTCCCAGCTCAGCTCCAACAACAGGCGGCGATCACACAAAATGCTGCGTGGACGCTTGCTCATTTCTGACAGACAGGTGTTGTGGCGCTTTGTCTTTTCTGCACGCAAAGTGTGCGGCCGGCGGCGGGAACGGTGGGAACTCGGCACACGACTTTGGCTGCAGCTTTACTTGGCTCAGTACGATCGTTGAGTTTCGTTTTAAGACGTGTGGTGGCGCTACAAGACATGCTACAACGGGGATGAAAACATGTGACAGAGCTCCATAACGCATCGGTTAAAAAACGCCCCGCTAGAAGCGGTCTGGGCAAGAAGTGGCTTACGTACGCAACCAACTGCGTGTTACCTACGCTGCAGTTGCGGACGCTAAACTAAAACTGTCTCATGTGCGCCACTATGAGGGACGTCTGCTTAAAGGGGAGCTCAGGCGATTTTTGAACATTCACCGATTTCTATAAAACTTTCAGCATATGTTCTCTTCGGCACCCTGATGATATGTGCCAAATTATACAGCCGTAACTCACTTAGCTTTTTAGAAAAAGAAGTTCAAGAAATGGTAGCTGATTCCGAAACACGCCTGTAAACGCGGGCCACCCTGGTATGTGACGTAACGTGCCTACCCCGTCTCGGCCAGCAGGCGGATGCAGCGCGCGCTTTCTTCTACGAGGCGGCCACGACGCGAACATATTTGTTGGTTTTGTCAGCTGCATAACGCGTTAGTCGCCGTTGACATCGGGTCTTACAGTAAGCCCGCACACTACTGAGCAACGACGAGATCAATGCGGGGCACGTCAGCAGCTTGACACGAAGGCGGGTTGAAATTAAAAGGCGATGTTTCCGCGCTCGGATAGTAACTGCTATCATCGCTAAACTCGTCACTGGTAAGTTCAGACGGGCTCGCACAGCTTGATTCAGCTAAGGATGACATCGCCAGCTTGTTTTTCACGCGACGGAAAAAGCACGTGTTCTAGGTTTACACCTTTACACCCTGGCCAGACGTGGCGGCGAGTAGCGGATTTCGTGACGTCATCGCAGACCCAGCACGGAGCAGTTCCCTGTTTCAGTTTCGGTTTTGACTCATTTTTTATTGCTCATTTAAAATTATTGACGAGTCTCTCAGTAAAACGAACCACCCTAGCTAATACAGGTCTGTTAATACTATTTGAAAACGGCATTATCTCAATATGGTCGAAAATACACCGGAGTTCCCCTTTAAGCACGCAACCCCGCGCGTACCCGAGCTTTCGGGGCCTCAAGCGCTTGAGTGCTCAGCAGCAAAGCTATTTGGTTTCTTCGTCCGTGTCCTTTTTAGTTCACTGCGAGTTTCGCCATGATTCTGCTGCGATGAGTTTTAGAAAGGATGGTTGGCCATCTCCGGTATTGAAATTGAAATTGTATTCCGCAACCAGAGCATGTTACGAGGAGGGCAGGTAAAAGCCATTAGAACAGCTTGAGTAGCCCTGACACACTAGTACACAGGACAGCACCGAAGCGTGCGCCTAAGCGCAACATAATAAGAGAAATGTGTACGTTTCACAATGTGGTTAAAAAGAATATGATAGTGCAGGCATAGGAAAAGGGCAGTCGTCACATCACAATTGGCACTGCAGAATGCAGTGAATGGACAAGGACAGCCCGTGCAAAAAAAGGAGCGGGCCGGTGAGAGCGGAGGCCGAGGGAAAGAGGAGAACGTTCGATCCGACCGCAGCGCGCGCCGCAGTGGCTCCGGTCGCGACACCAACGAGCAGACGACGTTCCGTGCAGACCGTATGTGAAATAGTGCGAAACCGTCATCCGAAGGCGAAGCTGGCTTTCCAGGTTCTGCTTCCTGTGAGTTTCCTGCACTCACGGCCACGCCGACTGGGAAGGCCTGTCTTCGACCTCTATGGATTTTACAGGCCTCCCAGGTGAGCTCAACGTTCGCTTTTGGCCAACTGAGATGCGAGCGCCTTCGTGAAACCAACACAGAAGCGACACCGTACGGCTCCTAGGGATTAATTTCTCTTTCGGAAATATCGCTTGCCGTGGTTGCGCCATGTCCACATGCTGTTTGTGAATTCATACCCAGGCTACATTGAAGCTGATCATGAATAATTGTGAATGAAGCGCGCAATATTTTCAAAGGCACGTGCGTCGCCTTTGCAGTGCCATGTTTTAGGCGTGCGGGGCTGGAAACCGCAGTATACCTGCACCGAAATCGGCCTCTGTAGACGCTCAAGGGAGCGTGTTGTACCTTGGTCGGCTTGGTTGCGTCGTCACAATGCTCCCTCCAGCGCTCTGAATGTCGTTTGCTTACTTCTATGACGCAAACATGCCTGTCCCAGATCGGTATGTCGAACTGTCGTAGCTGCCAATCACAAACGACGTCGAGGTTTTGACACTCGAAATTAAGATAGTTAAAGATAGTTTGCTAGCTTGGTGTTTTGTTGAAGTGAAGACAGGCTCACTCATGCCGCCCGGTGTGAGTTGCCCTGGAATTTCAAATTAGAAAGCAGTTAGAATGCGTCGAGCGTAAAAGTGCATTTCGTACGCTTGAGCATGAAATAATTTCGTTTCAGTCTACAGCCTGGAATGCATTTCGCCTTCACCTCCTGGTGGTGGAGGAACTCTAGGTGGCAGTCGCGAGAACTAGCGGCGCTGCAGTCTAGCATCGCTTTATGGCACTCTCACTCTGGCGGCGTGTGGTCTGCTGCACGACCAATATAAGCGGGGTCATTTACCACGTGGCTGTTGTCCTCATCACAATTTCATAACTGATAAACTTTCTTAAAATGCGCGAGAAGACACAACTAAGAAAACACCACGAGCGCAGACTGCAAGCAAGGAACAGATATTTCAAGCAGGAACCTGTACACGTGACCAATCTTTTGAATCTCGCATGTGCCCACAAAAATACTACCATTGCTGTATAAGAGCCCAGGATAGCGGCCAAACGAAGATCGGAAAAATGTAGCACCAATCTCGCTGAGCATTGCGCATGTGAAGAAGCAAATAACAACGAAATAAAAAACAAAAAACAAGCAGATCCCACGCACTGGGAATCGATGTAATGCTAAGCAGCCAGCAAGGAGCAAATCATGCTGTACATAATATGCATGTCATGATTTACATGTTAGAACCTGTCATTTATGTCATAATGGGGTTTAGCGCAAACACTTGACAAGAGACAATCGAGAGGTCGTAGACGCAGCGCCCTTGTGTAGTGTTTGCGCTAAACCCCATTACGACTGACTTGTTCCAACTCGCCCAACAAGCAACGTTGTTCTGTCATTTATGTTCGTCATACGGTCACGTCGCGCAATACCAATTTTGGTGAATATCAAGCTAGCGAACTGGACACAAGCGCACAATGAGCGTCGCCTGTAAATGGCATTGTAGATGACATGCATGGCAAGATTGTCATGTTACCACCTGCCACTTATACCCTATAATGTGGATGGGAGGATGACCGCCTCCGTAGCTCAGTGGTAGAGCATCGGACGCGTTATGCGAAGGTCACAGGTCGGTCCCTGCCGGTGGCAAGTTATCTTTTCGTCCACTTTTCTTTCTTCACATTCACATTACAATTACTTCAAATATTATCCCCTATACTTTCCTGGGTATCATTGTCTGTTAGTTCTAATTAATATTCTAACAAAGTAAACGAGCCCTTAAATTTACACTTCTTTCCTTCACCTGTCACTTATGTTCGTTATGCAGTCCGGTCCCGCAATACCAATTTTGGTGTATATCAAGCTAGCGAAACGGCCACGAGCGCGCCATGAGCGTGACATGCAAGTCATGTTGCACATCACATGTCATGATTTTCATATTACCACTTGTCATTTATGTTCGTTATACTGTCACGTCACGCAATACAAAATTTGGTGTATATCAAGCTAGCGAAACGGCTGGGAGCGTGCCATGAGCGGGCATGCAAGTCCTGTTGCTCATGACATGTCATGATTTCCATAATACCACTTGTCATTAATATTAGGTAGGAAAAAATATTGATGCGCATACACAAAAAACACACACGGACTCAGGAAACACGGACTAGCGCAAACTTTCAACTAACTTTATTTTTCGTCGTGTCAATATATACGCCACACATCACGTGGTCACAACGCTAATCGCATTGTCACAGTCATATCACGTCAACCCGCGCAAGAATCTCTTCTCACCATGCAATAGCGAAACAGAAGACGGCTAACACACGCGTCACCTCTAGAACTCAACTCTCAGAGTCAACTCTTAAAGGTATTCAAAAGAGTAAGAAGAATAGCTTGTACGTATTTTTTAATGCTAAAACTCACAAAGTTGACACTCCTTTCCGAGTCATAGTCTCGGAAATAGGCACCTGGCAAAAGGAACTCGCTACTTTTCTGTTGGACAAACTTAATCTTCTCGAGGTCCAAGACCCGTTTTTAGTCAAGAGTTCCGATAATATTTTAGGTTTCATGGAAGTTCATGAAAATGAAGGGCTAAAAGCCTTCTCTGTTGATGTAACTGAGCTCTACTATTCCCTCCCCCATCCACAATTGAAAAATGTGTTGAAAATAGCATTGATGAATTTGGGGCGGTCAAGTTTTCGTCTGAGTCGGGTGTGTCTGCTGATGGTTTTATTACCTTGTTAAAATTTTATATTACATCGACGTTCATCAAATGGAACAATGATATTCTTTTGCAAAAAAAAATGGGTATCTGCATCGGCTCATGTATAGCACCTGTCTTAAGTAATCTTTTCCTCGCGGAACTTGACAGAATCGTGGCACATCGTCTCGAAGGGACAATAGCAAAGAAAGTTTTTCGGTATGTTGATGACTTTATTATTTTTATTGACAGCTCGTGGGAAAATTTCGAAAGTGAGAGTACCAATGTTTTGAATGTGTTTCGAGATGGTCTTAAGCCCCTTGAAGTGACAGTTGAGTGGCCGAGTGACGGACGTATCCGGTTTTAAATGCGAAGCATTTCTTAGCGAACTTCGGCGACATTGAGCGTATCTATCTATCTATCTATCTATCTATCTATCTATCTATCTATCTATCTATCTATCTATCTATCTATCTATCTATCTATCTATCTATCTATCTATCTATCTATCTATCTATCTAGCTATCTATTTATCTAGCCGCCTACGACTTTGTGCTCTCCTGGCCGTATCGTTAATGGGATTTATACCAAATTTGGTATGGCATAACATGACTGTATGACGAACGTAAATGGCTGGTCATATCATGAATATCATGACTAGCTTGTCATGAAAAGCATGATTTACATGCCACGCTCATGGCGCGTTCGCGGCCGTTTCGTTGGCTTGATATACACCAAATTTGGGATTGAGTGACGTGACTGTATGGCGAACATAAATAACAGGTGGTAATATGCAAATAATGATGTGCATGTCATGGACAACATGATCTGATTTACATGCCACGCTCATGACGCGCTCGCGGCCGTTTCGTTAGCTTGATTTACACCAAATTTGGGATTGAGTGACGTGACTGTATGACGAACATAAATGACAAGTGGCAATATAGAAATCATGACATGTCATGAGCGACATGACTTGCATGCCACGCTCATGGCGGGCTCGCGGCCGTTTCGTTAGCTTGAGATACACCAAATTTGGTATTGAGTGACATGACTGTATGGCGAACATAAATGACAAGTGGCAATATGGAAATCATGACTTGTTATGAGCGACATGACTTGCATTGCACGCTCATGGCGCGCTCGCGGCCGTTTCGTTAGCTTGATATACACCAAATTTGGGATTGAATGACGTGACTGTATGACGAACATAAATGACAAGTGGCAATATGGAAATCATGACATGTCATGAGCGACATGACTTGCATGCCACGCTCATGGCGTGCTCGCGGCCGTTTCGTTAGCTTGATACACCAAATTTGGTATTGAGTGACATGACTGTATGGCGAACATAAATGACAAGTGGCAATATGGAAATCATGACATGTCATGTGCGACATGACTTGCGTGCTACGCTCATGGCGCTCTCGCGGTCGTTTCGTTAGATTGATATACACCAAACTTGGTATTGAGTGACGTGACTGTATGACGAACATAAATGACAAGTGGTAATATGGAAATCATGACTTGTCATGTGCGACCTGACTTGCATGCCACGCTCATGGCGTGCTCGCGGCCGTTTCGTTAGCTTGAGATACACCAAATTTGGTATTGAGTGACATGACTGTATCACGAACATAAATGACAGGTCCTAACATGTAAAACATGACATGCAAATTATGTAAAGCATGATTTGCTCCTTCCCGGCTGCTTCGCATTACATCGATTCCCACAGTGCGTGGGATCTGCCGGCTTTTTTAGATTTAGGACTTGTTTGTTTTGACAACCGGCTATGCTGGTGCTATGAACCACGTGCTCAAAAAGCGTTACTTCCATTTCATTCGAATCGTTCCAAGCTAACCAAGAGAGCTATCGCGACGACGTGCCTCAGCAACGCATTGAACAATCATGTGCCCACTTAACGAAGCAAAGCTTTCATAATCAAATCTTACGATTGCAAGAATCTGGTTATCCGGATGATGTTTTAGTTTCCGTTGCGGAAAAACAGTTGAAAAGAATTCGCGGAAGTGTAAGCCAGCGAAACGCTCATGACCATTTAACGGCAGAAACGAGATGCACGGCCGTAATTCCATATGTTCACCAGCTGTCACACAATCTCAAGAAGGTGGCGACTCGCGACAATATTAGGGTGGTATTTTCAGTGCCTGACAAACTCGGGAAATTGTGTGCTATGACAAATCCATCTCGAAGGGAACATGTTTTCTGCACAAAAAGACATAGGAACAAATTTGTAGAGTGCAAGATGTTTGTTGTTTATCGCATTCCTTTCTCATGTGGGAAACAATATGTCGGCCTAACTAGTAGGTGTGTGAATGAGCGGCTAAGAGAGCACAACTACAAGTCGAATAAACTTCCGCCTGAAGGGATTTCTTGCTCTTCATGTTCATGAATGTGGTTGTCGGCCTGTGTTCGAGAACACTGTCATTGTAGGTCGACATAAAGATGAAACCAGGCGTCTAATCGTTGAAGCTGAACTTATCGATGAACTCGGTGATTTGTGCATCAGTATGCCTTCCATAGCATTGTCAAACAAGGAGTTGGGTTTCCTGCGTAAACGGTGATACAAGGTAGTATCTGGTTTTAATAGTGACTTGTCGCGCAATGATTTGAGTGATCTCACGTGCTGAACTTTGTGCCTGGCGATTATGGTTTAAAAGCAGTCTGATTTCGAAAATAAACATGTTGTTGCTAGTAGCGCTGTGTAGTGTCCATATGTGCCTTCCTGTGTCCGTGTGTCGTTTTGCGCTTCATCAAAGCTTTCCAAATGAATCACCAACAAGCCCACATTGCAACCCTCGTTAGCAATCAAGTACGGCGAGTGTTGGAAGCCCGGTACCCTCGCACGCTCGTTACGGCAGTCACCGAGGTTCTCCTGCGGGAGACAAAAGCACCTCGTTCCGGTAAGACACTCGGGCTGCAGTCCAGGAGCCGCCCGGTAGTAATGCCCTACATGCACCGCACTTCTCACAATCTGAAGAAGCTTGCGTGCAGCCACGATGTGCCAATGGTTTTCTCAGCCCCGCGCAAGCTGGCAAAGCTCTGCGCGAAAATTTCTTCGGCTAAGAAGACTCCTGGAGGGTGTGGCATGAAGCACGAAACGCCTTATGTAGCCTGCGCGGCGGGCGCCGTCTATGAGCTTCCGCTTTCATGTGGCAAGTCTTATGTCGGCGTGATTGTGATGGGATTCCTAGGAATAAAAAAAACAACAAAAGGAGCACGTTGCGTCGGTGACAGCAACGTTTTAAAAAAACTGGCGAGGCTGTTTTCTGTTTTTCACTTTATAGAGAAACATACGAACGTAACACGCACAACAGATGACGCTATACGGGAACACGACGCTTTACGACACATGAAAAAGAACTCAAAAAGTAACACACATGCTTAGTCTCAGCACGAGAGAGTCTCACCGGGCAAAAGGAACAGTTGATGGGGGATATGCCTCCGTGGATGGAGCGTTCAGCACGAGAACGCAGATGTCACAGTGGCTTGGCGAGGTAAGGTGCAGCGCAGGAATGGATGCTGCCATAGGCTCGAGCGATGACGGGGACAGCTGATCCCGAGGTCGAGCAGAACATTGTGCTCCGACTCGTTGGTCTGGTAATGCGTAGCAACACTCGGGCCTACACCCGACGGTGTTGCGGACGGACGCTGTAGCTTCCTGGGAGCTCCATGGAGTAGACGTCGGTACTTGAAGCCAAGCGAAGCAGTACACTTCGACCCTTGACCTTTGCCAGGCACTCGGGGCAAACCACGACCGTGACGCTGGCCGAGAAGCTCCCGCCGTCCTCCACCTCGATGGAACGCCACCGTGGCAACCCCGTGGCTCTTGACGCGCCCGCCTCTCACTCCAACTTCCAGATTAATCTTCTCTTCTCCGGTTCACGTGCCAAAATCGCATCGTCGTCTTCATCCTTGCACATGTTCTGTCTCGCCGCTTCTAGGTGACTACTCCATCCCATCTCGTCATGTCCTCGATGCGACAACACACACGCCGCTCGCGCACTTATCCATCACAGTCGGGCAAACCGGAAGGTGTGTCAACGTTCGTGCAAGGGAACAGGAATTAACCATAATTAATAAAGAGAATGCGCATTTGCCTGCGTATGTCCGTCATTGCATGTGCGTACCGAATTTCCGAGCGATCCGAATTTTGGGCCGAAGCCATGATAGTAGTGCACGGGAATTGTTGGAAGCATATCATATATCAACTAGAAGTAACGCGTGTGTTAGCCAGTCTTCTGTTTCGCTATTGCATGGTGAGAAGAGATTCTTGCGCGGGTTGATGTGATATGACTGTGACAATGCGATTAGCGTTGTGACCACGTGATGTGTGGTGTATACACTGACACGACGAAAAATAAAGTTAGTTGAAAGTTTGCGCTAGTCCGTGTTTCCTGAGTCCGTGTCTGTTTTTTGTGTATGCGCATCAATATTTTTTCCTTCCAAGTATGAACCAACTCGCCCAGCAGCAAGTTTTATTGAATCATTAATATTAGTCGTACAGTGACGTCACGCAATACCAGACTTGGTCTATATCAAGCTAGCGAAACGCCCGCGAGCGTGCCATGAGCGCGGCATGCAAGTCATGTTGCACATGAGATATCATGATTTCCTATGACCACTTGGCATTTATGTTCGTCGTACAGTCACGTCACCCAATACCAAATTTGGTGTATATCAAGATAGCGAAACGGCCACGAGCGTGCCATGAGCGTGGCATGTATGTCATGTTGCACATGACATGCACGCCATGATTTTCATATTACCACCTGTCATTTATGTTGGTCATGCAGAAATGCCTCATCGTACCAATTTTTGGATATATCAAGTTAAGAAGACGGCCTTATGAGCACTATGCTCATGGCGGATAAATCATGGTTTTCATGATAAGTTAGTCAAGATTTTCATGTTATGACCAGTCATTCATGTTCGTGATACAGTCATGTTATGCCATACTAATCTTGGTTTAAATCCCATAAACGATACGGCCTGGAGAGCACAAAGTCGTAGGCGGCTGGATAGAAACGCTTAAAGTCGCTGAACTTCGCTCAGAAATGCTTCGCATTTAAAATTGAACAAACAAAAAATCCGGTTGTGAAATAACAAATCACCTGAACAAAGGGGAAATAATGATGACGTAACATCGCTTGATAACAACATAAAAGATTGAACGCTCAACAACTGTATAAGTAACATATTTAAAGCAGCGTAACCGACAGGACAAGATGCGGACAAGAAGTGAACACAACAAGTTGTGTTGTGTCCACTTCTTGTCCTCGTCTTGTCCACCTCTTGTCCTCATCATAAAAACTGGCGAAAAAATTGAAGCACACTTTGTAAATTCCAAAGTGTGTTCGGCGAACGCCTGTGCCCATTGAGAAGGGGTGGGTCAAAATGGAACGCGATGCGCGCGTCTCCCTTCTTGAATGATTCGACACGCTGGGCACATAGACGCTACGCAAGCAAAACGCGAGCGCTGCAGAGCCCGACGCGACAGGCGTTCGTTGGCGCGCCCCGACGGCCACCTGCACCATGCCAGGGCACGGACGGATGGACATACGGATGGATGGATGGATGGATGGATGGACGGACGGACGGACGGACGGACGGATGGACGGACAGATGGACGTGAGCTTGAGACATTAAATGCTTTCGCCTTAAAATGTATTAGCATGCCGTCTCTTTCATTATCGCCAGAAGAAGAAGCTTTCCTGGAGAGTGCCCTGTAAAAGCGGCATGTTTTTTCTTGCGTTGTTTGGTTGGTGGTTATTCATGCCAAATTAGGGTGAGCGCGGGATGTGCGGAAAGGTCTTACTGTTTTACTTGGTTGCTTTAATTTTGTCGCCTTCAGCTTTACCCCTGTTAATCGTTGTATCTCATTGTGCCATAATTTTAGGTTTTCATGTGGTTTACTTATACAGTTGTTAAACGTTCTGTATTTTGTTTTCATCAAGCGATGTTACGTCATCATCATTTCCCTTTTGTTCAGGCTATTTGTTATGTCACAACCGACTTTTTTGTTTGTTCGGATCTCGTTCTTTATTTCGTTGTTATTTGCTTCTTCACATGCGCAAAGCTCAGAGAGATTGGTGCCACGTTTTTCCGATGTGCGTTTGGCCGCTATCTTAGGCTCTTATACAGCAATGGTAGTATTTTTTTTTGGCACATGTGAGATTCAAAAGATTGGTCACATATACAGGTTCCTGCTTGAAATATCTGTTCCTTGTTTCCAGAAAATAAACAGTTGGCAGTCTGCGCTCGTGATGTTCTGTATGTTTCCTTGTGTCTTCGTCTTCTCGCGCAGTTTAAGAAAGTTTATCCAGCGTCGACAACGACGCCGATACTCACCGCCACACTCTCGGCTAGGTATAAAAGAAGCCCATGAGTGGCGCCGCCTGCAGACAAATACATATCCGCACCTGCGTTTAAAACATGCCATCCACCCAACCGCATTCGCCGGTTCTTGCCCGTGGTGTGGAGGACAGCGAACTATTGCTCACATTACGTGGGAATGTAACTTACGTCCACCGAAAATTAACACGCCTCTGATTCCGGCGAGAAAACTCAATATGGAGCAGTGGGAGACCTTCCTCTCCAGCGAGGACCAGGAGGCCCAAGTAGCACTTCTGGACCAGTCGCGTTGGGCTGCTGAGGCCAGTGGAGCCCTGGACTAGGGGCCCCACCCACCTGTTTCTGAAACCCTTTTTTTAAATGCGAATGCATTTCATTGTCGGGCTATGTCAGGCATCCGGCGTTGGCGTTGTCCGCGGAGGAGGAGGAGGACGATAGGTTGAGGAGGTGTGCGCGCCGGCAGGTGTTAGATGTGAAGCATCTTATGGCGAAGCTTAATCCGGTGGTGGTGGTGTACGGCGTGACCGCCCTTACTGCGCATGCGCAAACCCTTTAAAAAAAAAATAAAGATAAAAAACCTCCTCTCTCCCTCCCCTAGGCATCCCTCCCCGCGGCAACCACACCCTCACTGCGCATGCGCCTCCCCTCCTCTCTCCCCTGCTACGCTCCCCCCTCTCTCCTCTAGGCATCCCTGCCCGCGCCGTCCACACTCCCACTGCGCATGCGCGTTCCACCTCTCTTCTTCTCTCCTACGCTCCCCCCTCTCTTCTCTAGGCATCTCTGCCCGCAGCGTCCACCCTCCCACTGCGCATGCGCACCCCACCTCTCTCTCCTCTCCTACGCTCCCCCCTCTCCCTCTCTCGCCTGGCGACGCCGACACAGGCAGCGTCTGCTAGCGAGTTTCTTGGTTGAAAAAACCGACTGCTCGCGCTGCACAACCGTTCACTGGCCACCCCGTATATATGGCAATGAATCTTGACCTCCAAGGTGGTGCCGGTGGGAGATTTCTCCTGTGCGTTGTTGAACAATAAAAATTCGCAGCGTACGCGTTAACTAAAAGCGGTTTGCGGCGGAGCTCGGTGGAGCTATGTATGAAAAAAAAAATTTAAAAAATAAATAAAAAATTAAAAAAAACAAGAAAAAGCAAAAAAAAAGGCGCTGCGCCGTGCTCCCGACCGGGCTACAGAAATTAGGCGCCTTTTCCTTCTTCAAACCACAACCACCATATATAAATGGAGTGAAGCGCGCGCGAAATGCATTCGCATTTCCTCACGATTCCCTTCGGGGAGGTGGGGGGCTTTTTTTTCCCTTTAATAAACGTTTTTCTATCTATCTATCTATCTATCTATCTATCTATCTATCTATCTATCTATCTATCTATCTATATATCTATTTATCTATCTATCTATCTATCTATCTATCTATCTATCTATCTATCTATCTATCTTATCAGCAATGAACCAACTAGCCTGCCAGAACGTATTACTGAACCGCAATTTCATAGCTGGGGAAATCCCGGGGTTTTTCTTGTCAGTCAGCGATATATTTTGGTATAAGATTAATCGAGAACGAAACGCACATTTACACAAGCACGCACCTACAGAATCATTGCTGAAATGAACTACCAACAAGTCCAACAAGTGCTTTTTAGGCAAGCATATCCGATCAGGAGGAATGGCGTAGCACTCCCCTGCGCATTATTTTTTACCACTTTTGACGCAGCTCAACCCGAGAAAGCGGACATTCTTGCATTATGCAGTGAAACTTCATTTGAACGAGCTTCAAGGAAGACCAGGAAAAAGTTCGTTAAAGGGAAAGTCCGCTGAACTGAAAGAGCGATGTTTGCAACTTGTAATCAGGAGCTAAGGAAAAGGTCAGTTGTTGAAATGAAATTGGAACCATTTTATTTGAAATGCCGCCTATTTGAATAGAATTTCTGCGTATCTAACATGTTTTGAAGAGTGCAGTAACCTGTTGCTGCACTTGTGCACTTAGGACTGCAGTGGTCATGAATCGAGTCCCTGTGTCCAAGCTTTAATAAACCTTCTCCGGCACAACACTCGGCAGGGCAGCGAAGGACTTCGCTTTCTCCAAGTACATCATTGCTTCTTCAGCTGAAATCATTGCCCTTCCTCTACAAGAGTTCTTCCTCCCCTGAGGTAGCACGCCAGCTACAATCTCTTCTGTAGGCAGAGTGGCGCATGTCTCAACGCGAGTCACAGGTGACGCAGTCCTCGGGAAAACAAAGCGCTGCCTTTACCCAGTCGTTCAGACAGTTCCTGATAAATATGACGTCGGAGGCACTGAATGGTGCGGCATGTTCGTAGCAGGGTCATTCCACGCCAAACGTCCCAGCCATTTTGGCGACCATCTCAAATGTATTCGAAAAAGGTCATGCTGATTTGCTGCATTGATAACAGTGAGTTGCTGGAATATTACAGTGAGAAAAAAATTTTTTGGTCACGTGGGTGCCTTCCGAATTTCTCAGAATGTTGTCTGGGTGTTGTTTGTGAGACAATTTATTCTTAGAGTATCGTTTGTTGTTTTTACAACAAATTAGGTTTACATATTAAGAAAAATCGTTTGTGTAAGGTGTTTGAAGCTGAATAATATCATGCTTGTTTTCTGCCATATACGCCTCCAAGAATTTAGCCAAAATGTTCTATGTTTGCATATCCTTCATTGCAATATTACGCCTTGTATGAATATCTGACCCATGAAAACTTAGTCTACAAAAGGTATATTTTGCGAAAAAAGATATTTTCAGACCGCTGAAGTTTCCAATTTTTACGGCAAAAAATCACAAATTTCAGAAAATCGCCATTTTTGTCCACATTGTGATGCATTTTGAACCATGTGGTGCTCCATTTAAAAATCACATTTATACTTCAATCGAAAGCAAATGAACAGTTCTTCTTATGTGGCAAGTTTTATCATTACAATTTTTGTTTTAAGGAAGAAAGTAATTTTGAAGTTTCCCATAGACGGCTAGCTTCCCATTTGGTCATACGTACAGGGGAAATTTCAAAAATTATTTCTTCCTTAAAACAAAAATTGTAATGATAAAACTTGCCATATGAGAAGAACGGTTCATTTGCTTTCGATTGAGGTATAAAGTCGATTTTTAATTGCAGCACCACAGGTTGCAAATTGCGTCTGAATGTGGACAAAAATGACGATTTTCTGAAATTTGTGATTTTTGCACGTAATGTAAATATTTTTTTGCGCAAAATGTACCTTCTGTGAAGTAATTATACATTACTCAGTTATTCATACATGGCGCATTAGTGCAATAAAAAAATGCAAACATGGAACATTTTGACTAAATTCCTGGAGGCGTATATGGCAGAAAAATTAGGCTATTATTATTGAGCTTCAAACACCTTATAGAAACGCTTTTGCTAAATATGTAAACCAAATTTCGTGTAGATACAAGAAACTAAACTGTTAGAATAAATTTTCTCACAAGCAACACCCAGACGACATTCTGCGAAATTCGGAAGGCAACCGCGTGACCAAAAAATTTTTTCTCTCCGAAATATTACAGCAGTTCACTGTTTTCAATGCAGCAAATCAGCACATTTTTTTTTCGCATACATTGGAGATTGTCGCCGAAATGGCTGGGACGTTTGGCGTAGAATGACCCAGCACTGAAATGTCATCTGCCCTAATTTCGTTAAACTGAAATGCGTTAGAATTAGTTCCAAGGCTGCTTCGGCGGGGGATTTAAGAAAGTTCATACAACTAAATAGTTCGTTTAACTGACATTCGTTGGGGTGGTATTTTTCTGTAGCATTATCGAAATGTGCCGCCGCACTAGGTGGCAGTAGTAGGTGCATCCTCTTGCTTAAACGTCACGGTGCCACGACGGAACTGCTACCTCAAACTGGTGGCATAAAAGTGAGCTGTCTGCCTTGTCTGTGCCTGGCTCAACTATACTAGGCATGTAGCTCTGTACGAGGTCAGACTTTTTTCCATAGGGATTCAAGTATAGTAACATAGGATTCCAGTGTAATATAGTAACATGCGCGACTTGGGAGAGGCCTTTGCCCTGCAGTGGGCGTAGTCAGGCTGGTGATGATGATGACGAATTATAGTAAGTGTTAGGATGTGTGCCAATAGTCACGGTGCCTATCCTATTACTATATAGAGCAGCTGTGTTTCATCCAAAGGTTTCCTCATAGTCAATCAATAACATTTTGTAGGGCTGCCCCACGAACAAAACTTAGCTCAGTGCCCAACTGGATCCTCCAGTACCTCTCAGAGAGTGATGGAAGTAGTCACTAAAACCCCGGCATTGTGGGCACATAAGTGGCTTTATTATGGGGTGCAATAAGCATGAAACGCCCAAATAACCACGGTCAGAAGGAAGGCGAAAACCTAAGTGGTTATCACTCTTCTCAAGAACGTAATTAAGAAACGCGTCTCATAACATGTATTGATCCTCTATTGACCTCTTCGTTCTTTCCACATTAATAAATGAATAAATAAATAATAAATAATTAATATATATTTAATTAGTTTATTTCTTTATTTTATTTATTTGTATGCACTAAAATTCTTGTGGGCAATTGTAGGAGTGGGCATGGATAAGCGAACAATGCTTTCCACCCCGATGTATTTCCCAGCAGGCCGATGTACTTCCCGCCACATGTCAGTGGTTTCACTGTATGCGCAGAAGGCGTGGTATACAGTTCACTACTGGCATGCGCCGGGAAATACATCGGCAAAACGGGCCGATGTATCAATGATCGCTTACGGCAACACAAACAAAATATTTAAGAGGTTTACATGGCTCCAGCCAAGTTAATAGAGAGCCCGACGTTCCACCCAGCCAGAAAGATTTCTGTCGAAATGTTTACATTCAAACACAACATTGCTCGATACAGAGATGGGCACCTGTCCACGTATTGCAGTGACTGTGGTTGTTCACCTGTTTATTGAAAATGTATCATAATCATCCCACACAAAGATAAGTGCACTAGGGAAATCAACGAAGCAAATACCGTAGTCAACGAAGGGACGAAGTGTGTCAGCACACCATCGATAGTGTTTTCAGAAAAAGAAAAGGTCTTGTTCAGTTCGTCAGTGCGGTGACATTTTCACGTGGCCAAAAAAATCGATGTACATATGTAGGGCAGATGTTCAATAAAAAGCCCCCCACCTCCCCGAAGGGAATCGTGAGGAAATGCGAATGCATTTCGCGCGCGCTTCACTCCATTTATATATGGTGGTTGTGGTTTGAAGAAGGAAAAGGCGCCTAATTTCTGCAGCCCGGTCGGGAGCACAGCGCAGCGCCTTTTTTTCTTGCTTTTTCTTGTTTTTTTTAATTTTTTTTATTTATTTTTTTTAATTTTTTTTTTCATATATAGCTCCGCCGAGCTCTGCCGCAGACCGCTTTTAGTTAACGCGCACGCTGCGAATTTTTATTGTTCAACAACGCACAGGAGAAATCTCCCACCGGCACCACCTTGGAGGTCAAGATTCATTGCCATATATACGGGGTGGCCAGTGAACGGTTGTGCAGCGCGAGCAGTCGGTTTTTTCAACCAAGAAACTCGCTAGCAGACGCTGCCTGTGTCGGCGTCGCCAGGCGAGAGAGGGAGAGGGGGGAGCGTAGGAGAGGAGAGAGAGGTGGGGTGCGCATGCGCAGTGGGAGTGTGGACGCTGCGGGCAGAGATGCCTAGAGAAGAGAGGGGGGAGCGTAGGAGAGAAGAAGAGAGGTGGGACGCGCATGCGCAGTGGGAGTGTGGACGGCGCGGGCAGGGATGCCTAGAGGAGAGAGGGGGGGGAGCGTAGCAGGGGAGAGAGGAGGGGAGGCGCATGCGCAGTGAGGGTGTGGTTGCCGCGGGGAGGGATGCCTAGGGGATAGAGAGGGAGAGAGGAGGTTTTTTTATCTTTATTTTTTTTTTGAAAGGGTTTGCGCATGCGCAGTAAGGGCGGTCACGCCGTACACCACCACCACCGGATTAAGCTTCGCCATAAGATGCTTCACATCTAACACCTGCCGGCGCGCACACCTCCTCAACCTATCCTCCTCCTCCTCCTCCGCGGACAATGCCGCACAACGCCAACGCCGGATGCCTGACATAGCCCGACTATGAAATGCATTCGCATTTAAAAAGCAGTTGTAAGGGCGCTTCCGTCTGTGTGTCCGTGCGCCTTCCTTTAGTCCGTGTCCACTAGCGCTACCCTTCTAAGTATTTATATCGTAGTTACAGCGCGACAACGGTAAGAAGAAAAACACGGACAGGAAAGCACGCTGACTTTCAATTGAATTTATTGAAGGTACTCCGGCCACTTTTATACAGGGTGCAAGATCAGTGCGCATGTGCCACAACACGTGCGTGATTATGCATAGAATTGTTAAGATATGAATATTCCCTCTCAGAAAGGTGAAGTGATGGTGTACTGATGCATCGATCCGCGGCCTCCCTGATAAAAAATGCTTATATAATCTCTCTTTCATTCTTCGTTCTTGCTTCTTTTCAAAACCTTGTGTCGTGAAATAGAGGACTGCATTTGCATTCTTTGCAGTGTACAGCCATGTGGCTACCATAGGCATTCTGAACGTTGTATGCATGCTGTCTTGCTCGGTCATTAAAACATTGCCCAGTTTGACCTATGTATATCTTTCCACATGTCAGCGGTATTTCATAGACTACATCGTTACGGCATTCAATGAACCTACGCTCGTGACGAATGTTACATTGTCGACTAGTCTTGTTGCTATTTAGGACACACACTTTCGAGAGCTTACAAGGGGCGGAAAACAACAAATTGATGTCATGCCTGGTCGCTATTTTCTTTAAATTGTGAGACACCTTATGTATGTATGGTATAACATGCAATGGTCTTTGATCATTTTGTTTTCCTTTTGGTCCTGTTTTTTTGCACTTTAATTTTTGCAGGAGCGTTTCGCAAACGGGTACGATGACGTTGCTGGGGTATCCAGCTTCTTTTAATCTTTCAATTTGGTTTCTTAGACTGGCCTCAGCCTTGTGCTCACACGATTTGTTAAGGGCGGCCTGAGTACAGGTGGTGGCAATTCCTCTTTTTTATTAACTTTGAATGGCCACTATCAAAAGGAAGGACATTCTTAGCGCTCCTGGGCTGATAGCACCAGCAGGTATGTGCATCATTAGAAAAAGAAAGGCGAACGTCTAAATATTGAATGCACTTCTCTTTTGGCAATTCAAACGTGTATTTGAGCCCCCCAGGAGTGCTCTTTGAAGACGTTGAGCACAGCCTCCACCTTGTCATCAAAACACATTTGCCCACTTTTCTCAACAATCACAAGGTAATCGTCGACATAACGATACACTCGACGTACAGGTACACATGCAAGGCTCACAGAAATGCGTTTGTCAATAACAGATAAAAAGATGTCACAAAGATGTTTATGGTTGTGATTGTTGAGAAAAGTGGGCAAATGTGTTTTGATGACAAGGTTGAGGCTGTGCTCAACGTCTTCAAAGAGCACTCCTGGGGGCTCAAATTCACGTTTGAATTGCCAAAAGACAAGTGCAATCAATATTTAGACGTTCGCCTTTCTTTTTCTGATGATGCACATACCTGCTGGTGCTATCAGCCCAGGAGCGCTAAGAATGTCCTTCCTTTTGATAGTGACCATTCAAAGTTAATAAAAAAGAGGAATTGCCACCACCTGTATTCAGGCCGCCCTTAACAAATCGTGTGAGCACAAGGCTGAGGCCAGTCTAACAAACCAAATTGAAAGATTAAAAGAAGCTGGATACCCCAGCAACGTCATCGCACCCATTTGCGAAACGCTCCTGCAGAAAGTAAAGTGCAAAAAAACAGGACCAAAAGGAAAACAAAATGATCAAAGACCATTGCATGTTATACCATACATACATAAGGTGTCTCACAATTCAAAGAAAATAGCGACCAGGCATGACATCAATTTGTTGTTTTCCGCCCCTTGTAAGCTCTCGAAAGTGTGTGTCTTAAATAGCAACAAGACTAGTCGACAATTTAACATTCGTCACGAGCGTAGTTTCACTGAATGACGTAACGATATAGTCAGTCTATGAAATACCGCCGACATGTGGAAAGATATACATAGGTCAAACTGGGCAATGTTTTAATGAGCGAGCAAGCCAGCATGCATACAACGTTAAGAATGGCTATGGTAGCCACATGGATGTACACTGCAAAGAATGCAAATGCAGTCTTCTATTTCACGACACAAGGTTTTTGAAAAAAGCAAGAACGAAGAATGAAAGAGAGATTATAGAAGCATTTTTTATCAGGGAGGCCACGGATCGATGCATCAGTACACCATCACTTCACCTTTCTGACAGGGAATATTCATTTCTTAACAATTCTATGCATAATCACGCACGTGTTGTGGCGCATGCGCACTGATCTTGCACCCTGTATAAAAGTGGCCGGAGTACCTTCAATAAATTCAGTTGAAAGTCAGCGCTCTTTCCTGTCCGTGTTTTTCTTCTTACCGTTGTCGCGCTGTAACAACGATATAACTATGATGAACCAACTCGCCCAAACCAAGCTCTTGTTGCTTCCAAGTATGAATTTCTAACTAGCTCAAGAAACAGCACTCTTATGACAGGTAGTGCACCAACCTTCCGCTGTTTATTTTCGCAAGTCAAACATGTACACGGAGCAGCAGAGTTGCCAATTGCTACCTAGCTAACAAGCAAATAATCATCATAAAAGAAGCCCCCCCCCCTCCCCACAAAGAAAAAAAAAGCGGCTCGACTTTCGCGATGAAGACCGCAACCAGCGAAAATTTCATATTTTGCTTCCCAGTCCTGAAAATATTTTTAATTATATGAAAAAATGTCGTCCACACACCAGGAGGAGTTGAAAAAAATCACTTTATTTATATAGTACAGCTGAAATATAAGCAAATATGAACGAAAGCACATTTATTTTAGCATCGTCTCCAAGGTAGTCGTCATTCGGTTGAATGCACGTCTGCCAGTGCACCACTGAACTTGCTTATTCCCCCCAATATATATTTGACTTCAACACTCAAGTACTCAGTCATCGACAAACGCGGTATTAGTGAACGGCAAACACGCTAATGGGTATGTGATTGATCAATAGAATAATTATAGTTGCTAGTGAAATGCAAATAAGTTCAAAAAACGCGACAAGCGCTTCGGCGAAAAAAGATCCCAAGTCCGCTTATTATAAGCAGCACTGGCAACTCTGCAAAACAGTAACGGCAGCAAACAACTTCGTCTAAACGTGACCTACATGACAGCAAGTCATACCACGCTTTCGTGCTCCGCGTGTGTAGTGTTACCTAATGTAGTGGTTGTCAATAAGGTTAAAGGCTGCCTCGCTCATGGCTATGGAAGGAGAGCTCGCGTCATTCTGCGATTTTTACATGAAAATATGCCTCCACGATTTCGCGTCTTCTTTTATGACAACAATGCTACAGCTTCTGCGTTTCATACAAGATCGGATCACATCCACATCTCGCACAATGTGCAGCCGAGTGCGCTGGTGACAAGATTCTCTGTACATGCCTGTGCTCTCTCAACCTTATATTTATGTAACGCCCGGTCTGGCTAATATAGCATTTTCCACACGTCAATGGAATCTTATACACTACATCTTGGCCACAATCTACGTATTTTTTTTTTTGGGGGGGGGGGGGGGGGGGGCATGCTTGATCGTGCAGTGCTTTCGTATGGGAAGTTGGTACGATATTTGCGAAACAAATCAGCACGAAAGACGGGACGAAAGACAAAATACAACAGGACCAGTGCTGATTTACGAACTGAGTTTATTTGATGAAAGTGCCTTTTTATAGTGTCACATGTCACTACCGTCAAGAGGCCACATGTAGAAAAAGCAGTAATAGCAACAACCATGAATGCTATCTGTTAACAAAAGCCGGACCGCCTCACAGTTGATTATACAGACACGCATGGGATTTTTCAAATCAAACTAAAAGACACATTATCACGGTTACGGTTTAAGGGGACCGACAACTCATTTTTCTCGACCCATTTTTTTACGGCGTGACAGAAAGCTCAACCTTCGTAGTGTTTGTAGCTGCAGTAGTTAATGCCAAAAGCGCGTAGTTATTTTACAAGCAGTATTAAATGCGAAGCATTTCTTAGCGAACTTCGGCGACTTTGAGCGTATCTATCTATCTATCTAGCTATCTATCTATCTAGCCGCCTACGACTTTGTGCTCTCCTGGCCGTATCGTTGATGGGATTTATACCAAATTTAGTATGGCATAACATGACTGTATGACGAACATAAATGCCTGGCCATATCATGAAAATCATGACTAACTTGTCATGAAAAGTATGATTTACATGCCACGCTCATGGCGCGTTCGCGGCCGTTTCGTTAGCTTGATATACACCAAATTTGGGATTGAGTGACGTGACTGTATGACGAACATAAATGACAGGTGGTAATATGCAAATAATGACGTGCATGTCATGAACAACATGATTTGATTTACATGCCACGCTCATGGCGCGCTCGCGGATGTTTCGTTAGCTTGATATACACCAAATTTGGGAGTGAGTTACGTGACCGTATGACGAACATAAATCACAAGTGGTAATATGGAAATCATGACTTGTCATGTGCGACATGACTTGCATGCCACGCTCATGGCGCGCTCGCGGCCGTTTCGTTAGCTTGAGATACACCAAATTTTGTAATGAGTAACATGACTGTATGACGAACACAAATGACAAGTGGCAATATGGAAATCGTGAGATGTCATGAGCGACATGACTTGCATGCCACGCTCATGGCGCGCTCGCGGCTGTTTCGTTAGCTTGAGATACACCAAATTTGGTAATGAGTGACATGACTGTATCACGAACACAAATGAGAAGTGGCAATATGGAAATCATGACATGTCATGAGCCACATGACTTGCATGCCACGCTCATGGCGCGCTCGCGGCCGTTTCGTTAGCTTGATATACACCAAACTTGGTATTTAGTTACGTGACTGTATGACGAACATAAATGAGAAGTGGTAATATGGAAATCATGACTTGTCATGTGCGACATGACTTGCATGCCACGCTCATGGCGTGCTCGCGGCCGTTTCGTTAGATTGAGATACACCAAATTTGGTATTGAGTGACATGACTGTATCACGAACATAAATGACAGGTCCTAACATGTAAAACATGACATGCAAATTATGTAAAGCATGATTTGCTCCTTCCTGGCTGCTTCACATTACATCGATTCCCGCAGTGCGTGGGATCTGCCGTCTTTTTTTAAATGCGAAGCATTTCTTAGCGAACTTCGGCTACTTTGAGCGTATCTATCTATCTATCTATCTATCTATCTATCTATCTATCTATCTATCTATCTATCTATCTATCTATCTATCTATCTATCTATCTATCTATCTATCTATCTATCTATCTAGCCGCCTACGACTTTGTGCTCTCCTGGCCGTATCGTTAACGGGATTTATACAAAATTTGGTATGGCATAACATGACTATATGACGAACATAAATGGCTAGTCATATCATGAAAATCATGACTCACTTCTCATGAAAAGTATGATTTATATGCCACGCACATGGCGCGCTCACGGCCGTTTTGTTAGCTTGATATACACCAAATTTGAGATTGAGTGACATGACTGTATGACGAACATAAAAGACGAGTGGTAATATGAAAATCATGACTTGTCATGGGCGACATGACTTGCATTCCACGCTCATGGCGCGCTCGCGGCCGTTTCGTTGGCTTGATATACACCAAATTTGGTATTGAGTGACATGACTGTATGACGAACATAAAAGACGAGTGGTAATATGGAAATCATGACTTGTCATGGGCGACATGACTTGCATTCCACGCTCATGGCGCGCTCGCGGCCGTTTCGTTGGCTTGATATACACCAAATTTGGTATCGAGTGACATGGCCGTATAACGAACATAAGTGGCAGGTGGTAACATGAAAATCTTGGCATGTATGTCATATACAACGCCATTTACATGCCACGCTCATGGTGCGCTTGCGTCCAGTTCGCTAGCTTGCTATACACCAAAAATGGTATTGCGTGACGTGACTGTATGACGAACATAAATGACAGGTCCTAACATGTAAAACATTACATGCAAATTATGTAAGAATGATTTGCTCCTTCCTGGCTGCTTCGCATTACATCGATTCCTACAGTGCGTGGGATCTGCCGGCTTTTTTCGATCTGAAAGGCTCTAGACAGATGTACCTTTCCTCCAGCAACGCTGACAATTGATAGCGATACCACCAGCCCTACTCGCGATTTGTCAAAACTGCCGTGGTTCTGCTTTCGCAGGAGTTCCTGTAACTATGCTTAACCACCTTTATTTTGAGCTTTTCAGCAATTTTTGAAAATAGCAAGCCGTTACAATTAGATCATGTGGCATTATACACCTTCCCTGTATTTTTACCGCGTTGTGAGTGCCTGTGCCCAAGGTTGCCGGCGCCTGTGTCATGGGTGGCTTGTCCCGGCGTCGTTACTCTCTATGCATAAGCCAAGCCAAGCCACCGAAAACTTCACTACGCATATGCACGGCCGTGCCGAGTAGCAGTGCACATCATTTGTGAGACGAAGTGTAAGCAGCAACACTACGTCGCTTCAAAAACTTCGACCTGGAAACCGCGTGCACGGTTGCGTGAGCACGCTGAAAAGTTGCTCTAGACGCGCTTTCGAGTACGGGATCATTACGTCACGTGAAGACAGCGCCACTTTAATGCATACTACTTACTCAGGCGTACATGTACATTTCTATGGAGCAATATCTTTTAATATAAAGAAACCAACAATATTTCAATACTAACAAAAATATCGTTGACCACGTCCAGCAATCAACGGTTACGTGGCCGGGGACATCGGATCGTTCATGTTTTTTCCGCCAGAGGCATCACGTGTTTCGCGGCTTTCGCTGAAGAAATAAAAATATGAATCCACCTCCCACGAAAAAAGCAGGTTTGGTTTGAGTCAATGCAACGGACAATCTTTCCATCAGTGGAGTCATCTCATTTCATATTCTGGGCAGTTGTTGGTCCCTTTAACACGTTAGTGCACACATCCAGCTCTCGTTCAAGCATGGCATTGCACATGCTCTTCCTCATGCTTGTGATACGCTTGCCAAAAAACGAGAGAACGAAACTAGGGAAGACACAGGGTGATGCGCAAACTAACAACTGCCTTATTTCGAACATGAACAGCCCGAAAAAAAGAAAGGAACACGAAGAAAAGGGGGCGGGGTATCATTGATAAAGACAGGAATAGAAAAACATATCAGGGTGTGAAACATTGTCACAGAAACGTGTCGAGAATTACGTAAGCGGTGATATGGTTTCCTTCAAAAAGCTAATTTCTTTTTGAGAGAGCGCGATCGAGGGGCAATATATATAGACTTCCTATTGGAGGAGAGGAGAATACCGTAAACAAGTACCGCAAACCGTAAACAAGTATATCGTAAACAGTATATACCGTAAACAAGTATATCGGCCAGACAGGGAGGTGTATAAAAGAGAGACTTAAAGAGCACAGTTACGCTGTATTGTTAGCCTGCATTGATATCCTTGTTAATAAGACACCCTGGTCACCTGGCTTCCCATTGCGCTGGATGTAAGTGTACAGCTACATTTCCCGACACAGAAGTTTTGGCGCGTTCCTTTGATCAAATAGAGAAGGAAATTACGGAGGCTTTTTTCAAGCATATCAGTGAAGGTTGCATCAGCACCCCCTCGATCAGGCTCTCTCAAAAAGAAATTAGCTTTTTGAAGGAAACCATATCAGCGCTTGCGGAATTCTCGACACATTTCTGTGACAATGTCTGACCCCCCTATGTTGTTCAATTCCTGTCTTTATCAGTGATTCCCCGCCCCCTTTTCTTCGTGTTCCTTTCTTTTTTCGGGCTGTTTTTGTTCGAAATAAAGCAGTTGTTAGTTTGCACATCACCCTGTGTCGTCCCTCGTTTCGTTCTCTCGTTTTTTCGCAAGCGCACCACAAACATGAAGACGTACGACTAGCCCCCCATCGCCGCCTTATTAACATGCTCCTCCCAATTAAATCAGAGCCGAAAAGCAAGATATTAAGGCGACTAACACGTGGGAGGTTAAAGACAATGAAACCACAGCAAAAAGCGGAAGAACGAGGATGCTCTGTAATACAGAAGATGATCAGACAAATGAAACCCAGCCCTGTCTAATTAAAACCTAAAACTTAAAGGTTACTCATGCATGGCCGTCTAACTAGTGATGTAGAACTATCGGTAAATGGACTATCGATAGTATCGATAGTTCTTTCTTAAACTATCGGTACTATCGATAGTCCATTTACCGATAGTTCTGCCTCACAACGGGGCACCCATACACACAACAAATAACAGAAAATATCGACAGTTTTTTTAACTATCGATAGTGTAAAGAAACTATCGATAGCACGAGTATCGGTAAACAATCGATATTATCGAGAGTGCAATCAATAATACCATCAGGAGTATTGCGGCTGATATTATAATCAATAGTGTGGTGCATAATTTATGCTGTTGTTTTACGGCGATATTGCTAAATGATTTGCGATAGCCTACTATCGGCAGTGCCCAGTTCGCTTAATTTATAAGCACTCTTCTGGTGAAAGAAATATATTATTGCCACAATCGAAATGCCGGAATAGGTCCATAAATAAATTCGGATTCAAAAGTAACCAGTTATCCCTTACAATTAAAAACTTAGCTTTTGACGTTTTTATTTTGAAATTACAACATGCAGTATAAGTTTGAAGCCGCGCAGTTCCGCCACATGTGACGACTTCCTTTCTGCTAAAGCTGAACAGTTCAGCTTAATAATGTCAGCCAATCATTCTGTTGAAGGAACGCAAAGCATGCCAACTTTCTTGCTTTTCTGCCTGCTTCTCCTTCTCCGTCATGTACTACCACGCATTCGGAGAATAAAGTTTATGCTGCAATGAGTTCGCGCGGTTGATTTTATACTATCGATTGTACAGTGGTGAACTCTCATGTCTAGAACGAAGAAGCGTCGTGCTCGGAACTGCACGAGCGACATCTGCAGTCGTAAATACGCCACACCTGAGCATGCGCGGTGCCAACTGCACGTGTGCGTTGCATTTTTTATCCTTGTTTATCACTGCGGATGCAACTGCTTTGGCCGTCGAAAGCACTCTGAACGATTAAAAGAAAAAAAAAAGAAAAAAACTAAGCCCACCGTTTTCGGTATTATACGATACCACGAATCTAGATAAGTTGACAGTATAATAGGAGTCAATCCGGGCGACTCCGTTTTTTTTCTTTCTTTTTGGCACACACAGTTGACAGCGCTTCTGATGGTCAAAGCAATTATCGCAGCCGCAGCGATAATCAAGGACGGAAACTGCAAGGCGGGCCCATCATTCGCACCGCGCATGCTCAGAAAGTTGGCCCGCTTCGAACTGCAGATGCCGCTCGTGCTGTTCCGAGTGCGTGTGTTGACCACTGTACTTTCAAACTTACTATCGATAGCGCTATAGATAGTTTCTTGTACCATCGAAAGTTCAATAGTGGCTCAACTATTGATAGTATCGATAGTACCATCGATAGTTCTGCATCACTACTTCACGGGCTTGGATGAGGCCTTGGTCAGTTTTAAATGCGAAGCATTTCTTAGCGAACTTCGGCGACTTTGAGCGTATCTATCTATCTATCTATCTATCTATCTATCTATCTATCTATCTATCTATCTATCTATCTATCTATCTATCTATCTATCTATCTATCTATCTATCTATCTATCTATCTATCTATCTATCTATCTATCTATCTATCTATCTATCTATCTATCTATCTATCTATCTATCTAGCCGCCTACGACTTCGTGCTCTCCTGGCCGTATCGTTAATGGTACTAATACCAATATTGGTGTGGCATTACATGATTGCATGACGAACATGAATGACTGGTCATACCATGAAAATTATGACTAACTTGTCATGAAAAGTATGATTTGCACGCCATGGCCATAGTGCTGCTGAGGCCATTTTTTTAACTTGATAGATCCCGAAATTGGTCATGATACATTTCTGCATAACCAACATAAATGACAGATGGTAATATGAACATCATGAACTGCATGTCATGTACAACATGATTTCTATGCCACGCTCATGGCGCGCTGACGGACGTTTCGCTAGCTTGATATACACCAAATTTGGTATTGCGTGACGGGACTGTAAGTCGAACATACATGCCAAGTTGTCATACGGAAATCATGACATGTCATGTGCAATATGACATACATGCCACGCTCATGGCACTCTCGCGGCCGTTTCGCTAGCTTGATATTCACCAAATTTGGTATTGAGCGACGTCATTTTATGACGAGCATAAATGACAAGTGGTAATATGGAAATCATGGCATGTCATGCGCAACATGACTTGCATGCCACGCTCATGGTACTCTCGTGGCCGTTTCGCTAGCTTGATATACACCAAATTTGGTATTGAGTGACGTGACTGTATGATGAGCATAAATGACAAGTGGTAATACGGAAATCATGACATGTCATGTGCAACATGACTTGCATGCCACGCTCATGGTACTCTCATGGCCGTTTCGCTAGCTTGATGTACACCGAATATGGCATTGCAACGCGTGATTCTTTTACTGTATTCAGTTCCCGCCCACAAAGAATATAAGCAGTACTCGGCGCAAACCGCATCTTATTGTTCCCGAAGCTTCTCGGTTGTAGTAGATCGTTTTGTTAGGATTGCTCGCAAGATGCTAACACTCAAGGTTATTCCAGAGCTTGCGCGACGACTAGTGATAAGGCTAGAATGTTCGACGCGCGATTTAGAAAAGCCGGTGCGTTCCAGCGATGTTCAGTTGATCGACGGCCGACGCTCTGTTCGCCGCTATCAGCACCAGTGTGTATTGCTGTAATCTAACTTTCCGTTTACCGGCCACAAGTTCGGCCCAAATAAACAGTTTCATTTTGGACCTACCGACTGCTGCCTTCGTCGACGTCACGACCACGTGACATCTGGTGGAGGTGCTGGGTAGGGGTCCGTATTCTGGCGGGAGGCCTTGCTGCCTGCGGCTGGCTCGCCGCTCAGCGTTGACGTCGGTGTCCCCTTGGCGGTGTGGGTTTGGTTCACGGCTGGAGGGGGGCGTTCGGTAGATGGACCGGGAAGCACCTCCAAAAATATAGGCACCTTAACAGTGGTACGACGGTCGCCCACATCGAGAAATTCATGGACACCAGCCACGCTTTCGCCCTCTCCGATGATACCGAACCAGCTTCGACGAATCGACGTCCCAAACCAGATTTCGACGTCAACCCGAACCTTCCGAAGGTCAAACGAGACTAGCTAAAGGCCCTGCTCCTGCGATTCAAAGACTGCTTCTCGGCGTCGTCAAGAATTCGACAGACCCCAGTTGCGAAACATCGCATCATTACAGAAGAAAGTGCTCGACCAGTTCGACAGAGCCCGTACCGAGTATCGCCGCGCGAACGCGAGGAAGTGAAGAAAGAAGTCGACGAAATGCTACGCGACGACATAATGCAGCCGTCCAAGAGTCCCTGGGCGTCTCCCGTGGTTTTGGTGAAGAAGAAGGACGGCACGCTACGTTTCTGCGTCGACTATCGTCGCCTGGACAAGATCACGAAGAAAGACGTGTACCCCCTCCCACGGATAGATCGACTCCACAACGCAAAGTACTCTTTGCCAGTAGCCTCAAGACAGGCTACTGGCAAATCGAAGTCGACGAGAGAGACCGAGAAAAGACTGCTTTCATAACTGCAGACGGCCTGTTCGAGTTCAAGGTCATGCTTCTTGGTCTTTGCTCGGCCCCCGCGACCTTCCAACGCGTTATGGATACCGTACTGGTCGGCTTGAAGTGGCAGACTTGTCTTGTGTACTTGGACGACGTCGTTGTGTTTTCCTCAAACATCGACGAACACCTGCGGCGCCGTGAAGCTGTACTTCAAGCAATCAAGATATCCGGACTCACCCTGAAGCCACAAAATGCCGCTTTGCCTACGAGGAGCTCTTGTTCTTGGGCCACGTGGTAAGCAAGTCCGGAGTACGCCCCGGCCCGCAGAAGACAGCCGCCGTATACATTCCCGCCACCCGCCGACAAGAAGGCCGTGCGTCGATTTCTCGGCCTGTGTGCCTATTACAGGCGGTTCGTCAAAAATTTTGCCCGCATCACCGAGCCACTCACTAACCTTACCAGGACCGACGTCGAGTTCAAGTGGGAAATGCCGCAGGAGGAATCATTTCAAGAACTAAAACGACGCCTGCAAACGCCTCCGTTACTTGCGCATTTCGACGAACACGCCGAAATAGAAGTGCACACTGACGCGAGCAGCGTAGGACTCGGCGCCGTCCTTGTGCAGAGGACGGACGGACTGGAAAGGTTTTCAGTTATGCTAGCCGGTCGCTATCCAAGGCAGAAGCCAACTATTAAACAACAGAAAAGGGGTGCCTCGCCATCATCTGGGCTACGTCAAAGTTTCGCCCCTACCTCTATGGCAGGCCCTTCAAAGTCGTGAGCGACCACCACGCCTTTTGTTGGCTAGCTAACTTGAAGGCCCCTTCAGGTCGCCTCGCAAGATGGAAATCTAAGGCTTCAAGAATTCGACATCACCGTCGTTTACGTTTACAAGTCCGGACGAAAACACTCCGACGCCGACTGCTTATCTCGCGCCCCCCGTCGACCCGCCGCCGCAGAACGACCAGGAGGATGACTTCTTCTTGGGAACCATAAGTGCTAAAGACTTCGCCGAACGACAACGAGCCGACCCGGAACTCAGGGGCCTTGTGGAGTACCTTGAAGGCAAGACCGCCATTGTTCCGAAGGCATTCAAGCCAGGACTCGCTTCGTTTTTCTTGCGCGACGGCGTTCTGATAAAGAAGATTTTCTCGCCACTTCGAGCCAACTACCTTCTCATAGTGCCTTCAGCATTGTGACCAGAAGTACTCCAGGCACTACACGACGACCCGACGGCTGGACACCTCGGACTTTCCCGCACGCTCGCAAGAGCACAGGAAAAGTACTACTGGCCGCGCTTTGCCGCCGACGTCGCCCGCTACGTAAGGACGTGCCGAGACTGTCAGCGGCGGAAGACACCGGCCGCAAGACCAGCAGGCTTCCTTCAGCTGATCGAGCCTCCTCGGTCACCGTTCCAGCAGATCGGGATGGATCTCCTGGGGCCGTTCCCAACGTCGACTTGCGGAAACAAATGGATCGTCGTAGCCACCGACTACCTCACCCGCTACGCCAAAACAAAAACCCTGCCCAAAGGCAGTGCCGCTGAGGTAGCCAAGTTCTTCGTTGAGAACATCGTCCTTCGACACGGCGCCCCAGAGGTTCTTATCACCGACAGAGGCACGGTGTTTACGGCTGACCTAACCCAGGCGATCTTGGGATACAGCCACACAAGTCACCGCCGGACCACCGCGTACCACCCACAGACCAACGGCCTGACCGAGCGTCTAAATAAGACCATCGCCGACATGCTGGCCATGTAGTACGTCGACGTCGAACACAAGGCGTGGGACGCCATCCTTCCGTACGTGACCGTAGCATACAACACGGCCGTGCAAGAAACGACGCAGATGACGCCATACAAGTTGGTCTATGGACGGAGCCTGGCAACGACGCTCGACGCCGTGTTACCAAACGTGACCGACGAGGAAAACATCGACGTGACCGCCTACCTACAGCGCACCGAAGAAGCACGACAGCTCGCCCGCCTGCGCATCAAGAATCAGCAGACGACTGACAGCAGCCGCTACAATCTTCGACGACGCTTCGTGGAATACCAGCCCGGTGACCGCGTTTGGGTGTGGATGCCGATACGACGACGTGGACTTAGTGAAAAACTTCTGAGACGATACTTGGCACCGTATAGGGTGCTTCGACGTCTCGGCACACTCGAATACGAGGTTGTCCCCGACGGCATTTCGAACTCTCAACGGCGGCGTGCGCGGCCTGAAATCGTCCATGTCGTGCGCCTCAAGCCGTTTTACGCGCGGTAGTGAACCTGAGGACTATACTTTTTTAGATGCGAAGCATCTTATGCTCGGGGCTCTGTCCGTACCGCGTCCCCCGTCCCGCGTCCCGTGTCCCGCGTCCGGCCACTTTCATGAAGTAGGAAATCGCCCATTATGCGAACCAGAACACTGTAGTAATATGAAGGCCGTCATCCCTACTACAATCATCAGAGTCATGGCCGAGAGCACAGAGAGGCTGCTTAGTAATGGCTAGGCAGGTGGTGTCTGTCGCCCAGGTTGACCACATTCCTTGAGTCATGGCCGAGAGCACAGAGAGGCTGCTTAGCAATGGCTAGGCAGGTGTCTGTCGTCCAGGTTGACCTCAATCCTTGATCTCGTTTGCATGTGTTTGGAGGTGGCTTAGTCCGTCCCGCTTACCCTGCCCCTTTCTCTCCTCTAGGAATTCTCTACTCTACGGAGCGTCCCACCCTCCCACAGCGCATGCGCGTCCCCTCCCCTATCATCTCCTACGCTCACCCCCCTTTCTTTCCTCTAGGAAACATCTACTCTAAGGAGCGGAGCCCGCGTCCCACAGCGCATGCGCGTGCTCGCCCCCCTCTCTCCTCTAGGAATCCTCTACTCTACGGAGCGGCTCCGGCGTCCCACATCCCCACAGCGCATGCGCGTCCTTTCCCCCCCTCTCTCCTCTAGCAATCCTCTACTCTACGGAGCGGCTCCCGCGTCCCACACCCCCCACAGCTCATACACGTTCCTTCCCCCTCTCCTACGGCCCCCCCCCGTCCTTTCGTCTAGGAATCCTGTACGGAGCAGCGCGTGCGCGTCTCCTCCCCTATCCTCTCCTACGCTCACCCCCTTTCTCTCCTCTAGGAATCATCTACTCTACGGAGCGGCGCCCGCGTCCCACAGCGCATGCGCGTCCTTTCCTCCTCTCTCCTCTAGGAATCCTCTACTTTACGGAGCGGCTCCCGCGTCCCACACCCCACAGCTCATACACGTCTCCTCCCCCTCTCTCTCCTTTCCTACGGTCCCGCCCCCCCCCCATCCTTTCGTCTAGCAATCCTGTACGGAGCAGCGCGCACGACAGGTGGTGTGACAGCTGCATACTCCGCTGGGGTGCCAGGTAGCGCTGCGGTATGAAAATGACGGAGCGCGCGCACCTCATTCTCTCTCCTGTTCAGCGCCGCGATGAGCGCCCGGACGGCTGCCGTGAAATGAGAGGGGCGACGTTCTTCGCGCTCAAGCTAATTATCTCCCCGCTGCTTCGCATCTACACATGGTTCCCTTTAGCGGGAGATGGGGAATTTTTTTTCATTGGACTTTCTTGCTTGTGCGTATCGTTTATTGAACTTTCATGCTTTATTGTCGTTATTTTGTTGCAGGTATTTTTGCCATTTGTTCTGTTCTAAGCATCGGGACGGTGCCTTTTCAGAGGGGGGACATTGCCACGCGCGGTTCTTTTACTCTATTCAGTTTCCGCCCACAAAGACTATCAGCAGTACTCGGCGCAGACCGCGCCTTATTGTTCCAGAAGCTTCTCGGATGTAGTAGATCGTTTTGTTAAGATTGCTCGCAAGACGCTAACACTCAAGATTATTCCAAAGCTTGCGCGACGACTAGTGATAAGGCTAGAATGTTCGACACTTGATTTATGAAAGCCGGCGCGTTCCAGCGATGTTCAATTGATCGACGGCCGACGCTCCGTTCGCCGCTATCTGTGCCAGTGTGTATTGCTGTAATCTGACTGTAAGGACCGAGTGGTGGTTCGTCACGTTTGCGAGTGCGTGGCTCAACGAAACGGACGACAAGAGAATACGAACATTTGACTTTCACACAACATTTATGAGGACAAGGGATTCAGGGACGATGAAGAACAAGCACAGAGATAAACACACACAAATTAATCTGAGCGTCCTACCCGGGGAATGTCCGGTCTAGTTTACAAAGCAAAAAAACGAAGTCTCACGACTTGTAGACGACGTTGTCTTGAGGGAAAGGCAGTCCACGTGCGGCGACGAGTCTCGCCGAAGACGAGCCCAGGCACGCAGGTGGCACACGTCCCGCGTGTGGTCACGGCAGGACGACAAGGCCTTGGTAAGGCCTCTCGTCTGAACACGGCCTTGCGCCGTTCGAGGTGGCGACGGCGAACAGGAACTGGTGACGCCGGCACAGCAGGAGCCGCGCCCGGTGCCGGTAGCCCCAAGCAGGTACCTCGGCTCTCCAGGCCTCACCAGGAACAGGCAGGAGGAGCTCCACGGACAGCGCCCTGGTCCGGCGTGTCCTCGCTGGAGCCACCGCCAACGTCAGCACTACCAGGCAAGCACCAGGCCCTCGCCGAGCACGGCCAAGACGATCTCCAAGGACAGCGCCCTGGTCCGGCGTGTCCTTCGGCTAGCTTCCGCTCAGCCCTCTGCGCGTTCCACACGCGCCTCTCTTCTTTTTCTTCTTTTCCTTTTTTTTTTCTTGTGCCGCCGCCCCGCGTGCCACTGCCCCTGGCTCGCCTTCATGTCTCCGTCGTCATCATCGTCATAAGTCCGCACAAACAACTCAAAATTCCACCAAAAGTTCACAAACATACGAATTCCGTTTACAAATTTTCTCCATTCACTACACTGACTTTGCGTTTACCGGCCACAAGTTCGGCCCAAATAAACAGTTTCATTTTGGACCTACCGACTGCTGCCTTCGTCGACGTCACGGCCACGTGACAGTATTGAGTGACGTGATTGTAGGACGAGCATAAATTACAAGTGGTAACAGGGAAATGATGACATGCCATGCGCAACATGACTTGCATGCCACGCTCATAGTGCGCTCACAGCCGTTTCGCTGGCCTGATATACACCAAAATTGGTATTGCGTGACGTGACTGTATGACGAACAGAAATGAGAGGTCCTAACATGCAAATCATGACATGCATATTATGCATGGTATGACCTGCTCCTTGCGTGCAGCTTCGCATTACATCGATTCCCACAGTGCGTGGGATCTGCCGGTTTTTTTTCAAGCAAACTGTGCCAGTGTGACTTCACAACAGTGTATACATATCCGAAGCAGATAACTTTTGTCTCTTAGTAACTGCCTTTCTTGGCACTTTGGGAAGGTAGACGAGCATAGCATGGACGTAATCGTTTGGCCGTGGTGTGTATTGGGTGACTCTGCTTCATTTCATGCCACACGCATGCGTGGATCACATGATTCTTTGCTCTCGGGTGCTTCACACTGACACAAGAACAGCACTTTATGGTTTACAAGCACTTAGACAAGAAAGCTGTGGCTTGCAAAACGTTATTTCTTGTCGTTCATGTTTTTTTTTTTGTTTTTCCATGTATCGTCCTTCCTCTGATCGCATTTCGACACCTTAATCGTTAACGTCGAACTAGGCTGCTTGTCATTAACACCCGCTTTCTCCCCTGAATTGCTTGAGTGTTGAAGAGTGGTGTAACCCGAATAGGAAATGTTGAAAGAGTAGACTGTTTTACACGGTGCAGTTGTCGGGTCGCTTTGACAGAATCGCCATGGGGTCATTCCACGCCAAACGTCCCAGCCATTTTGGCGACCATCGCAAATGTATTCGAAAAAAATCATGCTAATTTTCTGCATTGAAAACAGTGAACTGCTAAGATTTTGCGGAGAGAAAAAAAATTTTTGGTCACGTGGGTGCCTTCCGAATTTCCCAGAATGTCGTCTGGGTGTTGTTTGTGAGAAAATTCATTCTAAGAGTATCGTTAATTGTTTTTGCACCAAACTTGGCTTACATATTAAGAAAGAGCGTTTGTGTAAGGTGTTTGAAGCTTAATAATATTAGTGCAGGTTTTGTGCCATATACGCCTCCAACAATTTAGCCGAAATATTCTATGTTTGCATTTTTTTCGTTCCAATATTGCGCCTTGTGTGAATATCTGAGCCATGAAAACTTGGTCTACGAAAGGTATATTTTGCACGAAAAATATTTTCAGACCCCCTGAAGTTTCCAAGTTTTACGGAAAAAAATCACGAATTTCAGAAAATTGTCATTTTTGTCCACATTGAGACGCAGTTTTCAACCTGTGGCGCTCTAATTAAAAATCATCTTTATACTTCAATCGAAAGCAAATAAAGAGTTCTTCTTATATGGCAAGTTTTATCATTACGATTTTCGTTTTGAGGAAGAAAATAATTTTTGAAATTTCCCATTGACGGCTATCTTCCCATTTGGTTATGCGACAGCTTCCTTGTTGAAGTTCCCCATTGTCGTCAATGGGAAAAGTTCAAAAATTATTATCTTCTTTAAAACAAAAATTGTAATGATAAAGCTTGCCATATAAGAATAACTGTTCATTGGCTTTCGATTGAGGTATAAAGATGATTTTTAATTGGAGCACCACAGGTTGCAAACTGCGTCTCAATGTGGACAAAAATGACAATTTGCTGAAATTCGTGATTTTTTTCGTTATGTTTAGAAACTTGAGGGGTCTGAAAATATTTTTTGCGCAAAATTTACCTTCTGTGGAGTAATTATTCATTACTCGGATATTCATAGAAGGCGCAATAGCGCTAGAAAAAACGCAAACATAAAACATTTTGGCTAAATTCCTGGAGACCTATATTGCAGAAAAATTGCGCTAATATTATTGAGCTTCAAGCACCTTACAGATACGCCTTTGCTAATTATGTAAACGAAATTTGGTGTAGAAAGAAGAAACTAAACTCTTAGAATAAATTTTCTCACAAGCAACACCCAGACGACATTCTTGGAAATTTGGAAGGCACCCACGTGACGAAAAATTTTTTTGGCACCGAAATATTCTAGCAATTCATTGTTTTCAATGCAGCAAATCAGCACGATTTTTTTTCGAACAGATTTGAGATGGTCGCCGAAATGGCTTGGACGTTTGGCGTGGAAACCCCATGGCAAATCTCTGAGTTAGCTGGGATCTCTTTTCTTAAATTGAGGAATGTGGCACCCAATATAATGTAACATCACTTAAATTCATTTTGATCCAGATAAAGAAATCCTGTGGTGTCTGAGTCTGACCACCTTATGACCTCTGCAGACTTGCTTTGCTGCCAGACGTTTAAGTGGGGCACCGACACAGTCGCATGCTCTTTTACCATGTGAAGTGGCAAGGACGTTCCGCTCTGCTGATAGATTGTAGTCCTCCTCGAGACCGTAAATGTTGTTTTTGTTTTAATTGAGTAGCCACTTAGAAACCCGGCGTCTCGTCCATCCCCTGTACATGTCGCATGGTGACGCAGCAATAAATAAAGCACTAAAACAAGGTCAGCAATGCTCAAAGCCAATCAAAATAATCTAACAAGGTCCAGAACACTAGAAACTTCCGAAATATCTAATAATCGGTCGCAATAACTTACTTAAAATTGCGAAAAACGCTTCGGTTTGCCAGCACCTACCAGCGACATTGATTGTGGACATCGAAAATATTTTATGGCTATAGCAATTATATGGACACTCTCGGCTGATTTTTGCCGTCACCGTCTGTCGACGCCGTCATGTCCCGGATATGTATATGTATGTGTATATATAAAAAAGGAATAAAAAAATAAATCAGTAGAAATAAATTCCAAACCATCTGACCGCGGATTGGAACCAGCGACCCCTTGCTCCGCAGCCTGCTGTGCTAACCAACACACGCACACGCCATGCTCGTGCCAGCGATATAACGGCGAGCTATTCATATGCACCATTTGCCGCTTGCGGTACGCAGTTCTCGGGACAGCTTGAGGGTGTTTTCTATCACGCAACGCTTTTACAGTTTCTTTCAAATTGACAACTGCCCTTGAGTTGCGCATGAAAACGTGGCTCCCTTCTGTACCACTCATGATGTAGAAGGAAAAAAAAGAACACCGGGCACACTTGGCGTCAGACGCCACCGCGTGGCAGGAGACGCAGAGGGGTCATTCCACGCGCCGCAGTTTAAAAATTTTATTTTATATAAATGATATCACTAGTGGCATTACGTCGTCTTTCAGGATGTTTGCAGACGACTTCGTGGTGTATAGAGTTATTGATAGCGATTCTGCTTGTCATGCCCTTCAGAGTGAGTTAGAAAAAGTTTCAACCTGGTGCGCGAAATGGGAAATGTCGTTAAAGGTTTAAAAGTGTTTATACATCACCTTTACAAGGAAACACATATATTGCCGCAGAGACTGCTCCAAATAACCTCTTCATCAAGAAAACCAGCGAGCCGCTGTGTGGGCGTCTACAGTGCCTTGCGCGTGCTCGCGCTTGTTGTGGCAGCGCGGCGCATGCCTCTCGTGCACGGGCGCGAGACACGGGACTGACCTGCGAGATGTTCGAGAAGCGACACTTGTGTGGAACGCTTGAGTGGACTTTTTGCATTCCTTTAGTACCTACTTTCCAGGGCACAAGTTCGCCCATAATAAAACTGTTTTTGTGTGTTCCCTCTAGCAATACGCTACAATATAAGGCATATAAGTACAAATTAAAAAACGTTACCTTACGCAAGGTTAGCGAGTTCAGATACTTAGGTGTTTTACTTACCGCGGATTTAAGATGGAACAGGCATGTGCAGGAGATAAGGAAAAGGCAGCACGCAAATTGGGCTTCCTGCGACGAAATTTTTGGCAATTACCTAGTCATTTGAAGGAATGATTGTATTTCACTCACGTACGTTCTGTACTTGAATATGCGTGTATCAGCTGGGATACCCATACTCATCAGTTAGTTGACGTGCTAGAAAAAATCCAGGGTAAGGCTGTACGATTTGTCTTGGGAAATTACGACAGCAGCCTCAGTATAAGTAAGCGCGCACTTCACTGGCAGGATCTAAAAGACAGAAGAAAGGCCCTGAGACTCAAATTCTTTCACAGCATTTATTATTCAAAGACAGACATGGACAGAAACAAATACATCTCACTGCCATCATATATTTCGCGTAGAAGGGACCATGCCTTCAAAGTTCGCGAATTTCCTTTTAGAGGTGACACTTTGCGTTATTCATTTTTTGTTGTAGGACCACGAGCGAATGGAATTCTCTTCCGTCAAACATTGTTAAAATACAAAGTAATGATTACTTTTACCGCGCTTTGTGTGCAGAAAAGAATGACTGTTGATACCCCGCCTGCTTTATGCCTGCAAATGGCGATGCAGGTACCGAATAAATAAAGAAAGAAAAAGAAGTATCAAACAGCATCGAAAAGTCATATAATCAATCCTTGGCCAATCCCCCCTGAGCGGATATGAGCCATGTCAGAGGCGACAACAACAGCAGCGTCGGCTTCTGCATTGTGGACACTCGCAGCGCGTTGCTCAAATACAAACACGTAACAACTGCGACAGTTGTTAGTTCAAGCTTGTCCTTTGTATACCTATGCGTCCTTTTCGAGCGTTCTTTTTATGCTGCGGCGGCGCGTTGCAGGTATCGAGCTGCTTATCATTCTTCGTGTGACAAACTCATTTCTTGCTATCGCATTCATATCTTCGCCCTAGTGGCGAAACTGTGACTTTCTTTGCGCTTTAAACAAAATTTACAACTGCGATAATTTTCACATCAGTAGAGAAGACGTTGGAACATATAATGAACCCTCTCCTACATTTTTATCGCGATGGCCTTGATGCCTAATTTACGAGTGAATATCCCGAAAAAGTCATTTTTTGTCAATTTTGCAAGCATTTTGTCAATAAAAGTTTGTTTACAAAGCCTGAAAATATTTTTAGGAGATTCTACGTTGACTGGTGACAGAGCTAAAAAATTGTCGCGACTGAAACGTTGCCGCTGTTTTTACTAAAATTGCCTGAATATGCGTGTTTTCTTGCTTCTTTGTTAGGCCTGTTTAAGCCGCAAAATTAATGTATGGTTTTGCAGAAGGGCTGTAAGGCGGGCTAGTTGGTATAGATTCATAGTGAAATAATGGCAGCGCAAACTAACGGGACACAGAAAGAGGACACAAACAAGCGCAGACTGAAACTTGGATTTATTCACAGAAGATAATATATACCAGAAAATCACGAAGAGACAGGGAAATAGAAGAAGGAAGGTTCCACCATAATCATGTGTCGTCCAGAAACGAGATTTCACAATCTAATAGCGATATAGAAGCTGAGCTGACGCAACTATCGGCACTCTTTTTAATGAAAAAGGCTTCCGCAATGTCCCTTGTTTTAGTGTCACGATGGGCGTATAAAACAGACATGCGCGGAAATTCAGGTACGCAAACACACTTTGAGCAATGGGCAGACAAATGTAAACCCGCGGCAGACTTTAGCGCATTGTTGTGTTCTCGCAGGTGCACATTCAGGCAGCGCCCAGTCTGCCCGATATACACCCTGTCACAAGACAATGGGATGCAATAAACCACGTTTGACAGACACTTAGTGAAACAATTGAAATGTTTAACAGCACAACCATTCCTCACGGGGCCTGCCTTCATTTTGCTTTTCGTGTCAATTTTGGAACACATCTGCTGCAATTTTTCACTGGTGGAAAAAACATCAAGGTGAAATTTTTTACACATTTTTTATCCTATGTGAAAACCCATGTACATACGGGACTAGCGCGAACCTCTGTTGCTTTCTTGCATTTTTGGTAGGGCATCCTTTTTCCTTCTTCATTCGGAAAACCTTCTGAGTGGCGAACACCAGAGCACTTGTCGGAAAGCCTGCCCCTTGCAACCTAGATATTTGTTTTGAAATACAGAGGCCATTTTGTGGTAACATGATTTCATAACAGCTGAATTCAGAAGGTTAAGCGCAATACCTGATTTTACTACTTTAGAATGTGGAGAAGAGTAATCTAAAATTGGTTTCTTCGAACGTGGAGTGTAAGACCAGCATAAGTGATTTGCATGAAAATATAATCGATAGCAAGAAACTGCTATCGATTATCTTGCGGAACCTCATGCGTGAAACGCAATCCATTCCTAAGTTATTTTGATAGGGCTTTGAAAACGGCACTGAGTACCCTTGTAATTATGGTCTTCCGGTATGTGGACGATTACCTTGTGCTTGTGGATTCTGCTTCCATGGAACAGAACCGGGCTAAAGTTATTCAAATCTTCGAGCAAAAAGGGCATGGATTGCGTTTCACGCATGAGGTTCCGGAAGATAATCTATTGCACTTTCTTGATCTCGAGCTATCTTTTCATGCAAATCACATATGCTGGTCTTACGCTCTCCGTTCAAAGAAACCAATTTTACATTACTCTTCTTCACATTCTAAAGTAGTAAAATCAGGTGTTGCGCTTAACCTTCTGAATTCAGCTGTTACGAAATCATGTTACGACAAAATGGCCTCCGCTTTTTCCAAACAAATATCTAGGTGGCAAGGGGCAGGCTTTCCGACCAGTGTTCTGGTGTTCGCCACTCAGAAGGTTTTGCGAATGAAGAAAGAAAAAAGGTTGCCCTATAAAAAATACAAGAAAGCAACAGAGGTTCGTGGTAGTCCCGTATGTACATGGGTTTTCACATAGGATAAAAAAAATGTGCAAAAAATTTAACCTTGATGTTTTTTCCACCAGTGAGAAATTGCAGCAGATGTGTTCCAAAATTGACACGAAAAGCAAAATGAAGGCAGGCCCCGTGAGGAATGGTTGTGCTGTTAAACATTTCAATTGTTTCACTAAGTGTCGGTCGAACGTGGTTTATTGCATCCAATTGTCTAGTGCCAGGGTGTATATCGGGCAGACTGGGCGCTGCCTGAACGTGCGCCTGCGAGAACACAATAATGCGCTAAAGTCTGCCCCGGGTTTACATTTGTCTGCCCATTGCTGAAAGTGTGGTTGCGTACCTGAATTTTCGCGCACGTATGTTTTATACACCCATCGTGACACGAAAACAAGAGAGACTGCGGAAGCCTTTCTTATTTAAAAGAATGCCGATAGTTGTGTCAGCTCAGCTTCTATATCGCTATTAGATTGTGACATCTCGTTTATGGACGACACTTGATTATGGTGAAGCCTTCCCTCTTGTATTTCCTTTTCTCTTCGTGATTTTGTGGTATATATTATCTTCCGTGAATAAATCCAAGTTTCAGTCTGCGCTTGTTTGTGTGCTCTTTCTCTGTCCCGTCATATTGCGCTGCCATTATTTCGCTATGTATATGCTTTTGCTTGTGACGTCACGTGAAAGAACAACGACAATAGAATGCTTCAAAGCAGAATGGGCCCTTGTATTTATAATGAAGGTTAAATACGCATAATTTATTCCCACAACTTTTCCTCCTTGCCAGAACATTCAAAGGGCGGTCACGTGACCAACAAATTTTTTTGAACGGAAATACTTCACTAAAGTCACTCTCATACACCTCCCTTTCAGCTCAATGTTTTTCAATAGAATCACCGGTGGCCGAATTTTGGGCTGGGACGCTTCACTTGAAATGACCCAAAGGCGTGTCAGTAAAAACGCGAACGACCTCGTCGTCTTGGAAATGAACAGCTTGACGTCTTTTTCCGTCTGGAACTTTACCATCAAATTAATTGCATTATTTATTATCTTTTCCTTCACATTTGTGGGGCGACGCCTTCAGAGATGCAAGCTTTTTTTCGATCACAGAAGCCTTGTTTCCAAGGTTGTACATCCTTTCCACATGTTCGGCCCGCTTCGCTTGTGCTTGTACTGAAAACTTCGGTCTCTTGTTTAGCACGCAGAGTACATACTTCGGAACCTTCACGTTGGCGAAGCTGTTCATTGAAGTTTACTCATTCAATTGACGCTTCTTTTCTTTCCTGGTTAATGTTCTTCTCACCACTTGCCGTATTTGCTCACATCTATCTTCAGCTAACGTAAAAGCGTCACATTGACGTTACATTGACGACATCTTCATGGTCGGGCACCATGAGAAAACGGGCCTTTTGGAATTCATTATGGACTTTCATTTAGCTCACCGATCAACTCCCTTTTCCAATGAGTACTCGGGGCATAGCATGAACTTTCTAGAGGTAGCAGTTTACTAACCAATGATAGGTTAGTTTTCAAACTTTACATAAAACCAAGAAACAGCACCAATACTAGCACTTTCACAGTACTAATGTGAGACACTGCAAGGCGGGAATTCCATACAGCCAGGCGCATCAATTCCAGCGCACGTGTTCGAATAAAAAAGACTTTCATTTTAATTGTGCGCGAATGAAGAGCGTTCTCCTTAAACAGGAATAGCCTGAAAGAATAATTAATGAGGGTGTCATTCGAGCAGGCATTTTTATTTACTTTTATTTTAACATTCTGCAGCCTCAGAGAGGCTACTGGAGGACTGGGAAAAGAACGAAACAACAACAAATGAACATTCATGAGCTGGCTTCCAGAAATTATTTTAGTGGTAAGGAACGGACACTTCCCGGCAAAAAATTCCAGGTTTCATTAGTTGAAAGAAAAAAACATATTTTCGAACATATCAGTGAGGGTGAAAGAAAGTTCCAATGTTAAGGGCGTGGTCGCTCCTCGTAGATGAAGGTGTGGAGAACTTAAGATAACTATCTAAACTGTCCAGGTGGGGAGAACTGATTAGAATGTAAAGAAATTTTAGGCATTCAACATGGGGACGCATAGCAAGTGCATAGAGAAACCTGGACGAAGAAAAATCTCTGTCATATCTTCTGCAGACAAAACGCGCAGCTCTTTTTTGATCCTAGTTTTTAATATCACATTTCTTATGGGGGGTTCCATACCACGCAACCACAATCGAGACTGGGACGAATGAGAGCCTTGTAGGTAAGTAGTTTAGCTTGTTGAGGAGCAGTACGACGCAAATAATTTATACCTTAAAGCAGTACTTACACAAAATTTTTTAAGGCGAGATAACTTGTGGGATAGATTTGTGTGGACACACACGCATCATCTACGAAATATAATGTAGCGACCTAAAGACGACGAAGAATGGGTCGGCGTTCAGGAGCCAGGAACTTGCAAAGTGGGCGCAAGAAAAGAACATCACCTTGAAGTTTACAGCTCCATACCACCCGTCAGCCAACGGGCTCGCAGAACGGGTCATACGAGACATAAAGCAATATATAGGCATGTACCCGGGATTCCCAGGAGGGTGGAAATGTTGCCTACAAGCAGCAGCGTCGCATCACAATAGATCACATACAAGTGCTTTGGCATGCAGTCCTCAGTATGCCGCCTTCGGTGAGCCGGCGTATCTGCCTGCAGACGACACACTCGGAAGCAAGGAAAAACTACACCTTGAGGAGACCAAGAAGACTGCAGAGAGCCAAAGAAAACACAGGCAGTCCATTAAACGAGCATTTGACAAGCGCCATAACAACAAAATCCCCGATATTAATCTAGGTGATCTAGTTCTGGTACGGAAAGGCTACTACGGTCATAATACAAAACTGTTGGGACCATATAAAGTGACCAAAACGGCTACAAAAGACGATATACTTAAGACCATCGGCTACATGACGGAAGACGGTGTCATGGAAATAGCTGCCATCGGCAATGTGATTCCGTATATCCAGCGGAGGAACAAAATAAAGCCAGGGAGAGTGTAACGACCTAAAGACGACGAAGAACTGCTTTGGCGGGGGCGACTAGGGGTAGAGAAGAAGAATAAATAGCTTCTGTCTCTGTCAGTGTTGGAATATTACATATAAAAGGATAATATGGCCTAGAACATATTTAACATCGTTTTCAAAGTGCGTGTCATGGCTCTGGTTTTCTTGTAAACGACCAACGGCTCCCTGCGGCACGAGTGTGTGTTGGCTTCCGCGATCCTTGCGAGCGCCGACTCCTAGCAGACCATTTCAACGGAAAGAAGGGGAGGGCTTCCGCGGGAGTACAAAGGCTGGTGTCCTTGCCTTGGCAGTGCATTTCTGGGGAGTCACGCGTATTTACAACGGCTCGGTGGAAGCCTTCGTTGAAAAGAGCTGTCAACGTGGTACTCATGTGCACGCGGTTTTTTTGTGCTCACGTAGCCAGCTATTTTAACTTGGAAACCACTGTCGGTCACGTCCCACTCAGCGCTCTCTGAAACCGAAACTGTGACTGGGTGGTATAAAACCCTTTCCAAATAATTAACCGTCGCGCGCTCGAGCAAACGAGCTTTCTAGCCTTGATAAGTGTGGCTACTTATTGCAGCCGAAAAAAAAAACAAGATGCGAAGGGCATTGTTGCATGTGAAATCGATGCGTTTGGACCATGACGAATTGTGCGTCATAAGGATACTGAGGCACTTGAATTCGAACACCCTGCCCAAACTAACATTGTTATAACCTGTGGGGATTGAGGCAAGCCCGTCGCCATTACACGGGCTTTTTCACCTATTCCTGCCGTCCCCAAGTCCTCGCATGACTCTCCCCTCCTCCACGGTCCGTCGGTGCTGGGAGAGCAGGAGTAACGCTAACCTCTCTCCCGGCGCCGATTCTCGACTGTGGCGCCGCGCTCGAGTCTCGCGTCTCGCGAGACGTTTCGCGCGCGCGGTGGGAGTCAGAATCTCTCTGGACAGCGTGGGGTAAGCACGTCTTTTTGCTTTCCGTCCGTCGGCTCCTTTGTTCTTGGGGTTCGCTCGGACGGTTCGCCAACGGTGCCTTGCGCCCGCGGCGAACGCTTACCTTCCGTTGCCCCTTTCCGAACGCTAGGCCGAAGATCGGTGCGGTGTGTTCGCGCGTGGTCTTAATACGCCCAGCCGTAACTATCGAAGCCGACGCGAGCGGAGTTTGCCCTCACTCGAGCGATCGGGTCCTTTGGTCACTGATCGTGAGAGTACGCAGCGTAGGCGCGAGGGAACGTTTCCCCCAGCGACATGTCGCCGTGAGCCCTTTTGCCCGCGGATACGTGCTAGGGGCACCCTTTGTGTTGTATTTTCGCCCGTGGCGTGGTTAAGCCCGTTGCTTTTCCCGCCGCCTTTTGGGAGCGGGCGTTGTACTGCGTTTGTGGTGTTGCCGCATGCAATAAAGTGTTGCGGATCCCGAGAGCAGTATACTGTGTACTTGCCGCGCTGCGCTCGGCGCCTTTGCTGCCCGAACGCAGTTGTGCTGCGGCACGCTGGTTCATGCGAGGCGACGGCAAACGCGGCCCTGTGGCTCGCTTAGTCCGAACCCACGCTAGTGGCCGTACTCCGGTGAGATACGTGCACACTACAAACCATAGTCAAAAGCCAAGGCGCATAAACGTAAGGTAAATGTCTTAATGACGGTCTTGGAGAAGTTAATATTCATTTGCCAAGGGTGCACCTAACTGGGCTCGTTGGTACATGATTCGGACTGGAACACACAGCGCTGGACACAGGACGCAGAAAGAACGACAGCGCTCTCGTCTGTCATTCATTCTCCGTCCTGTGTCCAGCGCTGTTTGTTCCAGTTCGAATCACTTGCCAAGATTTGGACCCGCTACAAAAGTGAGAGAAGGAATTGGTGAGAGTGGTATGATCCAGCGGAGATTTAACAGTATGAAATAGGACGCAGTCATATGCAAAAAGGCATATTTTCACAGGGGTGTGCAAGGAGAGGTCATTAATATAAAATCAAGAATAAGAGGCGAAAGAAGGCCGGGGAACTGCTGATGAAACAGGCATCAAATATGAGTTAGTCGAGTTGAAGCATACATGTTCTGGACGCTGCGAAAGAAAGTCGGATATCTAGCCAACAAAGCATGCATTCTTTAGTATAGCAAACAATATGAGAAATAGTTTAGGAAGTGAGATACTGTCCAAGTCCTTAGCAAAATCGATGAAAATGGTATCGACCTGGTCACCTACTTCCAAAGAACTGCTGATGTCATGAACGAATCCTATCAGTTGAGTAATGGTGCTAAGACCACCTCTGAAACCATGTTGGGAAGTGCTTAAAACTTTGCTCGTTTCAAGGAATTCCATGATATGTTTAAAGATATTGCCACACGCCCTCATTTTTTTTTGCGTAAAACCGCGCCGACTGACTATAGGAACCATCTGATTATCTTAGAACCTTCCGATGAGATTACACGCACAACGCAAACATTAGAGCTTCTTCTGGAACTTACGTGGCCGCTAGCGATAACGCTGGAATTTGCGACAACACATGCATAAATGCCGACGCGCTTCACCGCTTGTAAGTTTTACGGACGGCCGACGCTCTGCTCGCCGCTATCATTGTACAGTGTTTTTTGCCGTAGTTTGAGTATCCATTTTCCCAGCCACAATTTAGGCTAAATAGAGAGTTTCATTTCGGACACGCCATCTCTGCCTTCGTCAACGTCACGACGGCGTGACATCTGGTGAAGGTGCTTCACGGTCCCTGTACCGAACGCCCCCTCCAGCTGTGAGCTAAGCCCACGCCGTCAAGGGGACATCGACGTAGACGCTCAACAGCGAGCCAGCCACAGGCAGCGAGGTCTCCCACCAGAATATGGACCCCTACCCGACAAGATCCGGACCACAACGACGAAGATGGCAGCCACAATGACGGCCGCTGTATCTCCTACCACGGTCGTCATGCATCAACCCAAGGAGCCGCCGACATTCTGCGGATCACCATGCGAAGATCCAGAGCGCTGGCTGGAGGCGTACGAACGGGTCGCCACGTTCAACAACTGGGACTGCGAGGAGAAGCTAGGCGACGTATATTTTGTCCTTGAATATGGTGCGAGGACCTGTTTCGAGAATCGAGAGTCCACGATAACATCATGCGACCTCTTCTGCACCGAATTCCTTAACATCTCCACGAGCGTCATCCGAAAAGGAAGGGCTGAAACCCTTCTGGAGACCCGTGTACAGCTCCCCAACATCGGGATGTTCACCGAAGAAAGGACTCGCCTATTTCGCCAGGCCGACCCCGCCATGTCCGAAGAAGAAAAGGTTCGCTTCCTGATGCGGGGAGTTAAGGAAGAACTTTTGGCCGGACTTGTACGCAACCAGCCGAAGACGGTCACGGAATTCGTTTCAGAAGCCACAACAATCGAGAAGGCGCTCGAAATTCGCGCCAGCCAATACAACCGCCGCATGCCCACGCCGAGCTACGAGACTGTTCAAGCGCTAGGAACCAACGACCTGCGAGAGACGATCAGAGCGGTCGTGCGTGAGGAGCTGCTAATCTATAACTGTGTAACTTCAGGAAAACTACACAATCTCATTATAACATTAGGGAAAGGCCTTCCTTGTTTGTGAAATAATCATGGTTTAAAAAGATTTGAACACTTAGCAGTGCTTTTGTCTGGGCAAGTTGGTGCGACATTTGCGAAAAATAAAACAGCACGAAAGACGGGACGAAAGACGCAGTACGACAGGACCAGTGCTGAACTACCAACTGAGATTTATTTGAAGAACCAGCCTTTTTATAGTGTCACATGTCACCACCATGAGGACGTCACACCCACAACCAGTAATAGCAACAATCAGAATGCTATCTTTTAACAACCTGAACCGACGTACAGATATAACAAAACCAGGCCCGCTCAGAGATTATAGAGACGCGCATCATAACTGTCATTTCAAACTAAAAACCATTATCACAGTTTTACATGTTGGAGCACACATCCAGCTCTCGTGAGAACACGAACTGCGCATGCTCTTCCTAAACTGCTCAGAAATCAAAGTAATTATGGCGACTAAAACTTGGCAGCTGATTAAGAAGATGAACCGGCAGCGAAACCTTAAGAATGAAGGTGCTCTGTCAAGAGATGATGAATAATGAAACCAGCCCTGTCAAATTAAAACCTGAATTGGAGGTTATTTATACATGGCCTTTCAAGAACGCCATCTCGTCTTTGGACAAAAATATTGAAGGTTCACTAACACATTCATCACCAGCTTTGTTGATGAGAAACGCCTCCATTATTTCCCTCTCCAATTTGTCGTTCGCTCTTTTTAAAAACCTACTCTTCTGAAACTCAGGTGCGCAACCACACCTGCGGCAGTGGTCTGCCAGGTGCCCTCCCGATTTGTTTTGCACGTTCAACCTGTGCTCTCTTGCTCTATCATTAAAACATCGGCCCGTTTGGCCGATGTATTTCCGTCCGCAACTGAGCGGAATTTCGTACACGACCTGAGACCGGCAGTCAGTGAACTTGTTCCTGTGCTTCTTCTCACACAACTCGGGCGCCCTGTCTACTAGGGAGCAAATTTTAGACAACTTCTGAGGGGCAGAGAAAACAACATTGACTCCGTATCTTGATGCTACTTTTTTTATGTTGTGTGATACTCTATGTAAGTACGGAATAGCCTGTACTCTCTTCTTTTCCTTCTTGTTGCGCCTTCCCTGAGGGTGTTTTATTGTCTGCAGCAACTGCTCACACACGGAAGTGATTATTGATGCCGGGTTACTTGAACACTGTATGCCCGCTTGCTTCAACACATGTTTGAAAATAAAAACATTGCTATCTTGAATATGTCAAAAAAAAGTCACAGTTTCGCCGCAAGCGCGAAGCAATGAATGCGATAGCAACTAATTGGCATTTCAAGCGATGAACGGTAAGCAGATCAAAACTTGGAGAGCACTGCTCAAGGGCGAATGACGCACGAAACATACGCACCGGTATACACAGGACGAGCGCGAACTAACAAGTGTCATCGTTTTACTTCCCTGTGTTGGAACAGCGCGCCTCTTTCGGAAACGGGGCCTCTGCAGCGAGCGAAGTGACCTTTGTGCGCTCTGCAACCAAAACGCAATCTTCCCGGCGAAAGCACACGGCGTAAAACTGCCCCCCATCCACCGACCCCAATATAAGCGCGTGCAATCGCACCCGGGAAAAGGCGACTACGCCCTGCAGGGCTAAGTGCAAGTCGGGGTGTTGGGGAGCCAACGCGTCGCAACGAGTGGGGCACCGAGCGTGCACTTTGCGCCATCTCGCTGGTTTGCTGGTAAGGCAGAGAACACGCTGATATTCCCCCCCCGAGATCTGCGTACCGCCAGCGGCGAGTGGTGTATATAGATAGCTCGCCGTTAGTATGCTGAAGCATGTGCGCTCCTTTGACGTAGCGGTTAGCGTCGCGCGCTGCGGAGCGAGAGGTCGCCCGTTCGATTGCGCGCGTCGCAAAATATTTTTCTTCGTGGCTTTTAAATATATATATATATATATATATATATATATATATATATATATAGGCAGCATGACGCCGACGGCGACGGCAAAAAGCAGCCGATAGTGTCTATATATTGCTCTCGCAATAAAAGAACGTAAGACGCTCCTGATTCAGAATGGTAAAGTGTAGTTTAGTTCTTCTACTTATCCGGTTAAAGTACTATGAGTAAAGGAAAACGTCGTATAATAGTGCTCGTTTGTATGGGTTTCATCCTACGTTGTTGCTTTTAGATGCGAAGCAGCTTAAGGCGAAGTTCAATCCGGTGGTGGTGGTGGTGGTGTGCTGCGTGACCACCCTTACTGCGCATGCGCAAACCCTTTAAAAATAAAAACAAAAAGCCTCCTCTCCCCCCTCTCTCTCCTCTAGGCATCCCTGCCCGCGGCGTCCACACCCCCCACTGCGCATGCGCTGCCCCCCTTTCTCTCCTCTCCTACGCTCCCCTCCTCTCTCGCCTCGTGACGCCGACGCAGGCAGCGTCTCCTAGCGAGTTTATTGGTTGATAAAACCGACTGGTCGCGCTGCACAACCGTTCACTGGCCACCCCGTATATATGGCACTGGATCTTGACCTGCAAGGGGGGTGCCGGTGGGAGATTTCTCCTGTGCGTTGTTGAACAATAAAAATTCGCAGCGTGCGCGTTAACTAAAAGCGGACTGCGGGTCTCTGTGTCCAGTCGGAGTCTTCTGTCTCTCATTGCCCATTAGCAGCGATTGGCATGTTCCAGTAGGAAACACCGGTCCATCACTACGTGCTTTGCCCCTCCCCAGGTTTCTCTCCTGCGCAACGCCGCGATGAGCGCCAGCGTCAACGCCGCCGCCAGTGTACGCGTTAGCGCCCGCTGCTTCGCATCTACACATGGTTCCCTTTAGCGGGAGATGATGTAATGTTTTTTTTTACTTCGAAGTGATACACGTAACCTTTCACCTGTCAGTGTTTTTGTTATACCACTCCCAAGCTTACGTTCGTCACATTTAAGGTTGTATACTTTTTATAATTACTTTTGTAGCATTGGGTAGCAGTTTAGCAAGTGTGCATTTTTTATGAATAACTGTACGCTGGTTTTTGCATTACTTGTTCTTTTTGCTTTTTTGTTCTTTATTCATTTTATGTAAACCTGAAACCCTGATGTAATGAACTGTTTTTCCCCTCATTTGCTCAAGTCTGCAGATCAATGTCCGATTGTTTTCATATCTGTGCTCTGCGGATTTCCGATGCCAAGCAAAAGGTGTAGGAGCCTCGTCAAGCTGCTAACATAGCAGGTTTTTGCTCTTCTCCTTGCATTTTCTTTGCGCAAGTTTTTTAAAAGAAAATGATGAATAAAATTGAATTTCAATGATCTTCCTCAGGCCACAACCTCAGGTGGATTCGATAGCCGAGATCGTCTGAGAAGAAATTAAGCAGTCGCATGGTACCCCGAACCGCAACAGACTCAGCCGCAAGCCATGACCTACGCTTCTGGAGCCCGACGCTACGTTCCTCCTCCACGCCCACGTCAACATGCCACACCACCGCATTTTCCGCCGCCAGACACCGCCGCCACCGCCAACGACGCCATACCGCCCACCTGCCGGCCAGTGCTACTCCCCAAGAAAAACCGACATCTTGCGCACCCCTGAAAGCCGACCGCTGTGCTACCATTGCGGGGAAGCCGGACATACCAAACGCCGCTGCCAGTACCGCCAGATGGGACTACGCGGCTTCGCCGTCGACGCGCCGTCTGCACAGCGTGGCGAGATGTCACGAGAAATCACTGACTATCTCGCGGAAGACCACGCAGGAGACCAATGGAACCCCCGAGGATCTTTCCGATCGCCGTCGCCAGGCCGCTATGTCTCTGATACACTGGCCCAACACGAGGCCGGTCGCCTAGGCCATATCCGGAAAACTAAGGGCAGCAACCGATGGAGGTGCGGTTGCTGTACGACGAAATGCCGAAGATCCTCCGCCGTCGACACGCTGCCGCGACGAAATCTTAAGTACACGCCAAAAGCCCTACCGAGCCCTGACGACGAAGCTTCTCAGCCGGAAGACCAGACGGCACCACGTAGGAGCAGCAGCACAAGCCGATGCAGCCGCGATCCGACGCCGCGACCTAACTGTAATGGAAGACGAGCTAGCGACCTCGACTTTCTCATCGACGGCCACAACGTCACCGCTCTCGGCGACAGAGGGGCCGACTACTCCGTCGTCAGTGGGTCGTTTGCCGCGAAATTGAGGAAAGTCAAGACCACCTGGGAAGTCGCTGAAATCCGGACAGCTGGAGGTCACCTGGTAACGCCGGTGGAAATCTGCACAGCGGGAGTCACCATTAACAACCGAATTCATCCCGCGAGCTTCGTAGTCCTACAGCGTTGCTCGAGAGATGTCCTCCTCGGTATGGACTGCTTAAGGCTTCATGGTGCGGTCACCGACCTGAGATCCGAGTCGATAACGCTATCCACTGAAAAAGACTACCGCCGCACACGCCTCCAGAAAAGCGCACCTTGAATGTGCTGGAAGGCCAAGTCGCCCTTCCGCCTCGCTCCAGCGTCATCATTTCCGTCGGCACTAAAGAGTCAGCAGACCTGATAGGTGTCGTTGAAGGCGACCAGCACCTCCTGATCAACCGCGAGATTTGTGTCACAAAAGGAATAGCCAAGCAGCTATTCCGACACTTCCGAAGCATAATCAAGAACAGCTGAAAAGGCTGCTCCGGCAATACAAGGACTGCTTTTCATCGTCGTCAAAAATTCGGCAGACCGCAGTAGCAGAACATTGCATCATAACAGAGGAAAGTACCAGAACACTCCGCCAGAGCCCGCACAGAGTTGCGACGCGAGAGTGCGAGGCGATATAGAAATATTTCGACCAAATGCTACACGACGACATCATCCAGCCTTCAAAAAGTCCGTGGGCTACACCCGTGAGGTTAGTGAACAAGAAGAAAGGAACCGTACGCTTCTGCGTCGATAATTGCCGCCTGAACGAAATAACGAAGAAGGACGTGCACCCTCTCCCACGTAATGACGACGTCCTGGATCGACTCCACAATGCGAGGTACTTTTTGTCGATGGACCTCAATACCGGCTATTGGCAAATCGAAGTCCACGAGAGAGACCGAGATGAGACCACCTTTATAACACCAGACGGGCTCTTCGAGTTCATGGTCGCGCCCTTCGGTGTTTGCTCGGCACCTGCGACTTCCCAGCGCGTTATGGACTGGTAGTACTGGTAGACAGTACTGGTAGACAGTACTGGTAGACTGCCCGGTGTACCTGGACGACGTCATTGTGTTTGCTTCCAACTTCAACGAACACCGCCGGCGACTTGACGCAGTATTTCAAGCAATCAAGACCTCCGGCCTCACCTTGAAGCCTGAAAAGTGCCGCTTCGTGTACGAGTTGTTGGTTTTTGGTCACGTGATCAGCAAGTATGGAGTGCGCCCAGACCCGCGGATAACAGCTGCTACCGCTGCCTTCCCGCCACCAACTGACAACAAGACTTTTAAATGCGAATGCATTTCATAGTCGGGCTATGTCAGGCATCCGGCGTTGGCGTTGTGCGGCGTTGGCGTTGTCCGCGGAGGAGGAGGAGGAGGATAGGTTGAGGAGGTGTGCGCGCCGGCAGGTGTTAGATGTGAAGCATCTTATGGCGAAGCTTAATCCGGTGGTGGTTGTGTACGGCGTGACCGCCCTTACTGCGCATGCGCAAACCCTTTCAAAAAAAATAAAGATAAAAAACCTCCTCTCTCCCTCTCTCTCCCCTAGGCATCCCTCCCCGCGGCAACCACACCCTCACTGCGCATGCGCCTCCCCTCCTCTCTCCCCTGCTACGCTCCCCCCCTCTCTCCTCTAGGCATCCCTGCCCGCGCCGTCCACACTCCCACTGCGCATGCGCGTCCCACCTCTCTTCTTCTCTCCTACGCTCCCCCCTCTCCCTCTCTCGCCTGGCGACGCCGACACAGGCAGCGTCTGCTAGCGAGTTTCTTGGTTGAAAAAACCGACTGCTCGCGCTGCACAACCGTTCACTGGCCACCCCGTATATATGGCAATGAATCTTGACCTCCAAGGTGGTGCCGGTGGGAGATTTCTCCTGTGCGTTGTTGAACAATAAAAATTCGCAGCGTGCGCGTTAACTAAAAGCGGTCTGCGGCGGAGCTCGGCGGAGCTATATATGAAAAAAAAATTTAAAAAATAAATAAAAAAAATTAAAAAAAACAAGAAAAAGCAAAAAAAAAAAAGGCGCTGCGCCGTGCTCCCGACCGGGCTGCAGAAATTAGGCGCCTTTTCCTTCTTCAAACCACAACCACCATATATAAATGGAGTGAAGCGCGCGCGAAATGCATTCGCATTTCCTCACGATTCCCTTCGGGGAGGTGGGGGGCTTTTTTACGGATCGCCGAGCCACTAACGTAGCTCACGAAGACCGACGTCGAATTCAGGTGGCAAACAGCACAAGGCGAAGCATTTGATGGACTGAAACGACGGCTGCAGACGCCTCCGATACTTGCGCATTTCGACGAATGCGCCGATACGGAAATTCATATCGACGCAAGCAGCGTAGGCCTCGGCGCCGTCCTTGTGTAGAGCACGGACGGACTGGAAAGGGTTATCAGTTATGCTAGCCGGTCGCTTTCCAGGCAGAAGCCAACTATTCCACAACAAACAAGGTGTGCTTCGCCATCATCTGGGTTACGTCAAAGTTTCACCCCCCTTACGGCAGGCCAGGCGCGTAGCCAGGAGGGAGCCCAGGCGCCCGTGCCCGACCCCCCTCCCCCCGAAATTCGTAAGTAGTAGGATGTTTTAGCGAGAACAGATAAAGAAAATAGGTGTTTTCTTTATCTGTTCGCTATGCTTTGCTTAGAGTTGGCCTTGCGCAGATCTTGTGAACATGTTATGCAGGCTAGTTTTTCGAATCAGCTTCAAAGACTTTCAAGGCCGGCTTCCCTCAGTCTGTTGTAAGTTCCGTGGTTGAATCCCTGCTGCAGAAGTTGAAAGGCAGTGCTGCCAATGCAAATGCGCACGCGAAGGAAAGGGAGCGGGCCAAGCCAGAGGTGGTCCCTTATGTGCACCGTGTGAGCCATAACCTTAAGAAGGTGGCTACCCGTTACGGTGTCCCGGTCGTTTTTTTCAGCTCCCAACAAGCTGGCTCAATTGTGCCCGCGTATCACACGCGACGAGCCAAGGGGCTGCCAGAAGCAGCACACAAAACCATTTAGGCGATGCGCACAAGGAGTGCTTTATGAGATACCCCTAAGCTGCGGAAAGTCCTACAGCGGACAAACGGGACGTCGCATTAATGATAGACTGGGGGAGCATGCTAATAGCTTAGGCAAAAGAGATCATGCGCATCTTCCTGAGCACTGCAACGCCTGCGGATGTGAACCATGCTTTGCGCAAGCGTTGACTCTCGGCAAGAGCAGCAAACAAACAGCTTGAGAGCTCTTGGAAGCATTCTTTATGAAAAAGAAAGGATCTAATTGTATCAGTGACACATCTATAATGTTGCATTCGACAGAAATGCGCTTTCTCGATAGCCTGTTGTCTTGCCCATGTCGCTGTACGTCATCTGTTCGCTGTTCACGCATGCGCGGAAAAGTCTTCTTTTTTTTTCCTGTGCGTTTCTTTGACTGTCATTAAACAGTTGGTAGTCGACGCTGCTCTTTCTTCTCTTCTGCTCCTCCCTTTTTCACGAGATGTTTTTTGCGCCTCAGTCATCTGCACCTAAGCAAATAAATGGATCGTCGTAGCTACCGACTACCTCACCCGCTACGCCGAAACAAGAGCAATGCCCAAAGGCAGTGCCGCTGAGGTAGCCAAGTTCTTCATTGAGGACATCGTCCTTCGACATGACACCCCAGAGGTTCTCATCACTGACAGAGGTACGGTGTTTACTGCTAACCAAACTCAGGCGATCTTGGCATACAGCCAGACAAACCACCGCTGGACCACCGCGTATTACCCACAGACCAATGGCCTGACTGAGCGTCTAAATAAGGCCACCGCCGACATGGTAGCCATGTACGTCGACGTCGAGCACAAGACGCGGGAGACCAACCTTCCACACGTGAGCTTCGCATATCACGACCGTGCAGGAGACGACAGATATGACGCCATACAAGCTGGTCTACGGAAGGAACCCGGCAACGACGCTCGACGCCATGATGCCCAATGTCACTGATGAAGGAAACCTCGACGTCACCGTCTACCTTGAGCGCGCTTAAGAAGTCCGAGAACTCGCCCGCCTGCGCATCAAGAATCAGGAGACAACCGACAGCCGCCATTACAACCTTCGATGACGATTCGTGGAATACCTGCCCGGCTACTGTCTTTGGATGTGGATGCCGATACGCCGACGGGGACTTAGTGAAAAACTTCTTCGGCGATGCTTCGGGCCATACTAGCGGCTTCGGCGTCTCGGCGCTCTAGACTACGAGGTCGTCGCGGACGGTATTACGAACTCTCAGTGGCGCCGCGCTCGGCCTGAAGTCATCCATGTCGTGCACCTTAATGGCTGACAGCGCACACTGACACAAGGACGAAGAAGAGATACACGAGGACAAGCGCTGACTAAGAACACAATTTTATTTCCATAGAACACACCTGTATATATAGATACAGATAGCCATGATCGATCTTCACCAACTAGCGCCGGTCAAAAACCTTGTTACGTGCACCTTAAGCCACTTTATACTTGTTAGTGAACTATACAGGGCTGCAGTTCTTGCTTTTTTATTATCCTACACGTCTGTATGGACTTTTTTCGCCCTTCTATGCTCTGTCACAAGCATCGGGACGATGATTTTTGAGAGGGGGGCAATGCCACATGCCCTCCTTTTTTTATTGTGTTACGGCCCCATTACACGTGTAACGGCTGCATTGCGCGAACCGCGCCGAATGACTCTAGGAACCATGTATAGTCGGTGACAGCCTCAATAAATATAAGAAAATAAGGGCCGCATTGCCCTTATTTTCCATGCTTCCGCGCTACAAAGGAAGTAGTTCCTAAACAATGACAATAATTTTCACGATATAACCATTATCTTGCAATACCCAATTGAGGTTTAAATAAGGAAACCAAAGCTTGATAAAAAAATTCGCATTTCCACGAAGTGAATCATGATGAGTGGGCGAAGCACTGGGTATCGTTCTTACTGTAAATCGCCCGTCACATTGCCCACTCGTGCATGTAAATGAGCGACAACGCGTGTGTCCAGTATATACAATGTGTTTTCGCTGTTGAGCCACCGCTTGCCGCATCCTCAACACCGGGGTAGCAGCCTCTTGTCGGCGTTGCCGTTTTGCCTTTCGCGGGCGAGAGCGCGTTCACGATCGTTTTCATCCATGGCAAAGAGAATGTGTGGTCTGGAACGCGCTTATTCTTCATGGTCATCAGCGTCATTGTCATCGTTATGACGTATAGTGGGTACATTCCATGTGATTTGCCTTGATGGCAGAAAGAGAATGTGTGGTCTGGAACGCGCTTATTCTTCATCGTCATCAGCGTCATTGTCATCGTTATGACGTATAGTGGGTACATTCCATGTGATTTGCCTTGATGGCAGAAAGAGAATGTGTGGTCTGGAACGCGCTTATTCTTCATCGTCATCAGCGTCATTGTCATCGTTATGACGTATAGTGGGTACATTCCATGTGATTTGCCTTGATGGCAGAAAGAGAATCTGTGGTCTGGAACGCGCTCATTCTTAATCGTCATCAGCGTCATCGTCATCTTCATGGCGTATAATGGTTACCTTGCATGAGGTGTGTCGTGATGGCCGCGTCATCGTCATTGCACTGGCGTGGCTACATGGCGTGACACCGGCGGAGTGATGTACAAGCCTCGACCTTAAGCAGCTTCGCCCCTAAAAAACACTTGTGAAGGCATGGAATTCAGCGTCAGCTTAAAAATATTATGACGTCGGTTTAGACGGTGTTTCTTCGGCCCAAGGACTCGGCAGCGAACAGGCAGCTTGAGACAGAGCGCGCACACAGACGATGATGATGGTGATGACACCCGGTGATGATGAAGACAGAGAGGCAAACAGATGATGATGATTATGATAATGTACAGATGAGAAGAAGAGCATAACAAATGCCCACACTAATTTCCCCCACATGGAAGAGGCCAACCTGGCCGTCGCAAGTCAAAGTGACAAAGAACGTCTCGTGAAAGGCTTCATGCGAGAAACGTGCACGATCTCTGTGCTGCGGTGACGGCGGTCTGTTGGGACGACAAGTGGTGTCACACGATAATTAACGGGCGAAGTCTGCTCGATAACTATGTAAGGCCCAATGAAGCATGGCTGGAACTTGTCACACAGACCAGGTATGCGAATAGGTGTGAAAAGCAGCACCTCGTCACCGGGTCGGAAGAGTACATCGCGGTGGGATGCGTCATAAGTGATCTTCCGGTCTTGTTGTCTCGCTTCTGTGTTGATTTGAGCATGATGGCGACACTGGGCGAGTCTTGAAATGTATTCTTCGCTGGAAGACGGAGACGAGTTGATAGTGCTGTTGAAGAAGGACACGTTCAGAAAGGAAGTAGGCGGACGTCCATAAACGAGGTAGAACGGCGAATATCCGGTTGTGCGCTGAACGGCCGTGTTGTAAGCGAAGGTGAGGAATGGGAGAAGGGTATCCCAGTTTTTGTGGTCCGGATTGATGTAGGTGGTTATCATGTCAGCAAAAGTACTATGGAATCTCTCGGTGAGACCATTAGTCTGAGGGTGGTAGCGTGAAGCTGTCTTGTGAGCATAGATCGGCAAACTCACTCATGAGTCGACTCACTCAGACACACTCAGACTCAGATCGAGCCGTGAGTCTGAGTCGGAGTGAGTCCGGATGAGTAATATTTTGGTGAGTCTGAGTCCGAGTGAGGCCTCAGCCCAAAATGTATTTCTTGAGTGAGTCTGAGGGAGCTCAACACTTTTTTGCCGATCTATGGTTCTACTTACTGAACTTCAGCATTACTGTCAGCCGTACGTAGGCTCACGTTTATACTCAGGCCGACTCACTCATACTTCAAAGCAACAGCGTTCATACGCCAGCTCAATATTTATTGATCAGAGGCGTGAATTACGGAGGAGGGGGGGGTTTCATGACCTCTCTCCCACCCCCGAAAACTGTTTGCTGTGAATTTTTGATAAAAAAAACCGCCAGGCCTGCGCGGAACGCGCAGCACCGTCACAGCGAAAGCTGGGGGAGCGGCCTTTCTAGAGCCCTTTTTAAACCCTCTTTGGACAACTACTACAAGCACACTTGCATGGTACTCACTACGCCATAAATAATCATAATTTTTGTGTAGTGAGGAAGCTTCTACTATGCCATTATTCGTCGTTCTTTAGAAGAGCGCGGTACCCGCTACACTCTTGTAACGCATTATGTGCACCTTGTTGATGCTGTGGCTGACGACGATGAAGAATTATGCGTGAGGCTTTTGTAATGGGTTGGAGCATTGAACAACCCACTCGTTACGCACTTCGCATTGTGTGACGCCTGGTTCTTACTTTACTGTTCTAAAACGCTTTACAACACACGTTGACGCGATTCATTACCCGACATGAAGCCTGCATAGGGTCAGTTTGCACCGAAATTTCAAGCAGCGGCGTAGCTCTGTGGTAGAGTGCTGGGCTGCCACGCAGAGGACCCACGTGTGATTCCCGTTCGGTCGAAGGTGTTTTTTATTTATTTAGTTTTTTTCTTGTTTCGTGCAATATTGGTTACGGACACCGGCGGCGGCGGACAACTACGGCACAGAAACGACTCTTGTTGTGATCTCATAACAGCTTTCGCTGTATAATGTTTCATGTGACTCATCTCCTCCTATAAAAAGGTGCTTACTGCGTTGCAACCACTGATATCTCATATTTGAAGCTACGAGATCCAAAGGCGCCAAGTAGAGCTCCGATTACGCGCGATATTGGTGTTAAAGAGCATTGACACCAAGTTCAAAGAAGCCAATTGCACGCTAACGGACTCATGAGTCGGCTCAGTCAGTCTCACTCAGACTCAGATACAGCCGTGAGTTTCAGTCTGAGTGAGTCCAGCTGGAAATAATTTTCGTGACTCTGAGTACGAGTGAGTCCGGCTGGGAAAAAATTGAGTGAATCTGAGTCCGAGTGAGTCCTCTTGAGGAAAATTTTGTAAATCTAAGTCCGAGTGAGTCCCAAGGGCAAAATATATTTCATGAGTGAGTCCGAGTGAGCTCCTCATGTTTTGCCGACCTATGCTTGTGAGTTGTTGCAGCAGCGCGCAGTACTTCATTTAACAGTTGTGACAGAAACACCTTTTCACGGTCACTCAGCAATATGCGAGGAGCCCCATAACGAAGAATTATGGCGTGAAGAACGAAGTCGGCAACTTCCGAAGCTGAGGCAGTAGTCACAGAGGTTGTCTCAGCGTAGCGTGTAAGGTGGTCGACGGTGGTCACTGTCCATCGTTTGCCAGTAGAAGCGACGGGAAGAGGACCGTCAAGGTCGACACGTACAACCTCGAGTGGCGTTGTGGGGCATGGAATCGGCTGCAGAGGTCTGGCAGGTGCAGATGTCGGGATTTTATGACGCCGGTATGGGACGCAGGAACCGACGTACCGCGCTACGCTAGTAGAAATGCCAGGCCAGTAGAAACGACTTCGAATGCGGCCGTGAGTTTTTTGAAAACCAAGATGGCCGGCAGTCAAATCGTCGTGGAAGGCTTTAACCACGTGAACTCGAAGAGAGCGTGGTAGCACAGGAACCCAGCGTTGACCATCAGGGTGGTAAATGTGGTGGTACAGAACACCATTCTCCAGCTTAAATGGCAAGAGTTGACGACGAAGTCGCGCATTAGGTTTGAAGTTTGAAGTTTATTTTTGCAGTTTTGACAATACATGACGCATGAACTATCATGGTGCCGGAGCAAAAGGCGCGTTTATACACGCCTGACTAGGCTCCTGGCACCACGAGTACAGCAGACAACAGTCCGCCTCGGTGGAACAGTGGCTACGGTGCTCGGCTGCTGACCCGAAGGTCACGGGTTCGATCCCGGCCGCGGCGGTCGCATTTCGATGGAGAGGGGAAATGGTAGAGGCCCGTGTACTGTGCGATGTCAGTGCAAGTTAAAGAACACCAGATGGTCAAAATTTCCGGAGCCCTCCACTACGGCGTCTCTCATAATCATATCGTGGTTTTGGGACGTAAAACCCCAGATATTAATTAATTACAGCAGACAACAGCGGACAACTGCAGGAAAAAAAAGACATACACACACACACAGGCCCATATATATACGCATGTACATAAATGGCACAGTTACTAGTGTACTAGTTCAGTACAGCACAATAAAGATCAATAAACCGAAAAAGTCCAAACAGGAAATAAAGATGTATAGATCACACTGTTTTTCAATAATAGAGGAGATATATTTTTGGTAACACAACAACAAATGAAGAAATGAAACGAGAATTAATAACTCTATGTAGTACTCGAACAAAGCAAATTATTTTCCGAGAAAGTATTGTTTTGATGTTTTTCTGAATGATGACATAATTAGAGAATGTTCCATGATATTGAGTAACCCATGTTCATCATTAAGAGGATGAGGAATTTGCCATTGCAATAATTGGCTCCGTAGTTGGCTCGCGTTTTCGGTTTAACAATATTCCTAGGTCTTAACGTGTAATTGGTTGTGGCATTGGCGTACGTCGAAAAGAAGTTCTCGCGGTTACTCTTGAGTTCTAAAAATGCTTTTTCAGATAGTTTTTGTTTGTACATATTCCTAATGTGCAAAATACGATCCTGCTGAAAGTACTCAGAAGTGTGTTCACACATCGAGAGATTACGGACCACACGAATACACCTTTTCTGCATCCTTAATAAGGTTTCCGCATTCGTATTAGAAGTCACACCCCATACAAGTAGACAATAGTGCAGTCTGGAGTGAACAGTGGAAAACTACAGCTGACGCTTAAGCCTTGATGGTAACAATGTGCGATATTTATTCAACATGCCGATTGTTTGTGCTATATTCCGTTTAATGAAGTTAACGTGATGCGTCCATCGCAAAATCTCATGAAAAACTACTCCCAAGAACTTGTACTGGGAAACTCTTTCAAGTGGTTGTGACATAAATAATAAGGGAGATACAAACTCAACTGGCTTGTTAATTGGAGTAAAAACCATATACTTCGTTTTCTTAACGTTCAGGCTGAGTTGATTAGCGGATAACCATATTGATAGTGATTCTAGCCAATTATTAATTAAAGGAATAAGGCTAGAGATGTTATCAGAGCAGAAGAAAACGTTCGTGTCGTCGGCACACAATACAATATCTGGTGTTCCTGGTACTGCTACGATATCATTAATGTAAAGAAGAAAAAGGGTGGGACCTAAAATAGAACCTTGTGGGACACCATACCTAATATGTTTAACGTCTGATTTAACATCGTTCATTTCTACAAACTGGATGCGGTCTGATAAGTAGTTGCGCAGTAATTCCAAAGCAATACCTCTGATTCCATAAGAAGGTAATTTAGAGAAAAGTATGTCGTGCTTAATTGAATCGAATGCTTTATTAAAATCTAAGAAAATACCTATCGTGTAGTGTTGATTTTCTATATTGGCAATAATTTTAGCACGTATTTCAAGTAGCGCGCATTCAGTGGATTTACCACTCTGAAAGCCATACTGATGTGTTGATATGAGGTTATGCTTCTGTAGACGTCCAGATAGTCTAGAGTTTAATGCATTTTCAATAATTTTAGAGAATAGCGGGAGTATCGATATTGGCCTGTAATTGCCAATGCAATCAGTGGCACCTCCTTTATGAAGGACGACAACCCTGGCTATTTTCATGCTATCTGGAAATGTGCCTGTTGAAAACACAACGGTTTGTTAAGTCACAGATAACATCACACAAGAACTCTGCAACTGCTTTTATTGGTTGTACTTTAATACCATCATAACCACAAGCGGAGCTGTTTTTTAAGTTTTTTATAATGCGCACAATTTCTGTGGGGGGTAACAGGACTCAGATACATGGTATTCTGCAAACTCGTGTTAATGTACTTTGCAAAGTTATTGTTACTCCAAAAGATAAGAAGTGCTGATTGAATACTTCTGCGAGGGGCTTACCACTCAGGACTTTATCGCCAAGCGTTAGCTCCTGGGAAAGGCCGCTTTTTGTAGGCCGCTTTCTGTAGGCCGCAATAGGTCCTTAAAGGGTACGCCATGTTTTCTTAGGATCATAAAGAATATCAGTAAATTTGTTGGCGTAATAATCAACTCGTGATTTTTTTATGTCAGCATTTAATTTATTTCTGACTTTTTTATACTGCTTAAGCACTTCGGTGTCTCTACATTTTATAAAATCACAAAAAAAGTTTACCTCCCGCGTTGATTCTCTTAACAAGTTCATAAGTAATCCAGGGCTTTCTCGCTTTCTTAAACTTTCTAATTTGTACCACAGGAAAAGAATATTCATAAATTTCAATAATTTTCTCAATGAAAGTATTGTATCATAGGTTTGGATCGCAATTTTTACCATTTAAAATTTTATTCCAATTTACCGATGCGATGTGCTCACGAAAATTATCTACAGCACGCTTAGTTATCATCCGCGTTGTTTTGGTCGAGTGCTCTGCTACAACATGCGATAATGAATACTTGGAAATGAAGCAAAACAAAGGTAAATGGTCACTAACTGCACTAACAAGCACTCCTGCTTTTACAGCACTTTTCTCTTGGTTAGTCAGACAAAGATCAATCAAAGTTTTACTAGAGGCGTTGATGCGGGTAGGCAGAGTAATATTGTTTGAACAACCGTACATTGATAGGAGGTCAACAAATTCCTTAACTTGTGTATCACCAGATTTTAGCAAGTCAATGTTGAAATCACCTAAGATAACAACAGGTATGTCAGTGGACGATAGAGAATCGAGCAATATTTCAAACTGACGGAAAAATTCAACAAGTGACCCTGAAGGAGGCCTATACACGACACCGGTTATGAAGTTTTTACATTTGATAAAAAGCAGTTAGTAGTCCGAAGACATTGCGCAGTGTTGAGCCATCACTTCATATCGCACGGCGTTTTTTATGTACAGAGCAACCCCGCCCCCTTTTTTACTACATCTGTTCAAATACTCAGCGTCGTAACCATCTATTTGAATGACATCATACACAGTGTTGAACCACGTTTCCGTAAAAGCCAAAATATCAAACTCAAATCCCAATGACACAATAAACTCATTTATGTGGTCCTCTTTATTGCGCTAGCTTTGCGCATTTAAATGGTAGAATGAAAGGAAACTCGAGCGTTTACATTCTTTCAAAGCAAAATCACGAAAAGAAACTGGATTGAGATAAGAAGTATAGTCGAATGGAACTGCCATGGCAAAGAAAGAGAGCAATCCAGAAACAATACGTGTAGTGGCAGCATTAAACCATTAGCGCAAGATCACTTTCTCGGTGATCACTTTCTCGGTGAAAAGAACGTGCCCGTTCTTTTCCCACACGTAGTTTTACCTCATTTCCTTTCCCTTCGTTTGAGCTAGCCATAATAGCCATCTTGTTTGTGGGGGGTTAAATTGTCGAAAATGCGCAAGCTCGGTTCTTTCTCTCGAAGACGTGAGCGGCTTTGCATCCACCGTTCCTTTAACATGACAGATCGAAAACGAGCTATCACCACAGGCTTCCTACCAGCACGTGGTGGCAACCGATAAGGGGAGTCAAGGTCAAAATCTGATAATTCGGGGAAGCTCTAGAGTGCGAGCCAGACCGTTCATCTTATCAAGCAGGTTTTCATTCACTTCTTTTTCGATGCCATGAATCTCGATATTAAGACGGCGGCTGTACTGTTCTAATTCATTTAGCTGGTCTTTTACTTCTTGAGAGCTTGGAGCAGTCTCAGCATTTTTAAATTCTAGGTGTTCAACACGTTTCCTCAAGGCCGTAACCTCGGTACCCTGGCTGTCAATCTTCGCAAGTATTTGGTCGTACTTGTCAGAGAGCAGTTGGATGAATGCCTCAATGCCACTAATTGCTTTCACAGCTTCAGATAAAGCGTCCACCTTGGGCACTAGAGGAAGAAGTGCCAAAATGTTCCCATTTAGCTTGTTAAGCTCGCATTCGAGTCTTTGGTTTTCAGACTGATTAGATGACGCACCGCCTTTTTTTTCGCTTGTCTGACACGTTCCACATTTCCACGTGTTTTTCAAAGACTCGCCTTTATTACGAAAAGTGGCCACGGTAATTCCCGAACATTTACCAACATGATACGCATAGTTACACATTGTACATATCAGTGGTATTTGTTCGGGCTGAATGTCGCCCTTACAAGCCAAACATTCATTCATGAAAACAGCGGGCAAGGTTCAACCAGAGGCGCAGCAGGAGAAAGTTTAACGGGAAGTGCTAGATAAAACGAACACCAACCTGCAAGGTGGCAAAACCAATGCGTGTAAGACGATGCTACGAGCCGTCCACTGCCGCTGCTGCGCCCGAAATGCGGGGAATCTAGGATCCGCAGGTACTTTTAACGTCCGGTGCCCTCTATTGCCGAACGTGGTGGTCACTCAGGGTGGGGGGGCGTTGGTCCAACTTATCGTCGCCGCGGCGCAGGAGCAGGATTGAAGTTCTGCGCTGTATTTTCTGCAAGGTGGCAAAACCAATGCGTGTAAGACGATGCTACGTGCCGTCCACTGCCGCTGCTGCGCCCGAAATGAAAAAGGTGGATAGGAAACTCCAGAGAGGTGGTCCATAATACGCCTACAGTACGGATCAGACAGCTGGCAGGACCTAAATGTGAGCTTGTCGTCCGAGAATAGCTAGCCTATTGAGACAGTAGGATTGGGCGTGTTGGTATGACATGATAAAGAGTGCTTAACAGCCTATTGAGGCGAGCCAGGGCGCTGCGGTGGAAGTGACGGCCGAACTCTGACCGACGCTGAGCTGGGTAGGAGGAAGCGGGCAGCGGGAAAGCACGTCGGCGTCTTGGTGTTTTCTACCAGACTTGTAAATGATGTCAAAGTCATACTCTTGCAGACGTAGGATCCAGCGACCCAAGCGGCCAGATAAGTTCTTCGGAGTGGAGAGTCAGCATAAGGCGTGGTGGTCCGTAACGATTGTGAAACGACGGCCGTGGAGATAGGGACGGAACTTCTGCACCGATCAAACCACAGCCAAGCACTCCTGCACAGTTATGGTAGTTTTTCTCGGCTGGCATATGCAAGCACTCTCTTGTCAAGAGGTGTCGCGTTGCAGATGAACCGTGGCCGCGAGGGTCCGTATGCAGGATAGTCGGTGCGACCTCATCAAAATGCCAGTGTACAGGTTCGGACGTGAGGGCGCCCTTAAACAGGTCGAATGCCGTTTGACATTCTTCAGACCACAGAAAGGGCACGTCGGAAGCAAGTAGCTGGTGTAGTGGAGCAGCTATTGACGCGAAGTTCCGTATAAAACGACGGAAATAGGAGGCGAGGCCAAGGAAACTTCGCAACTCCTTCGGTCTTTCGGGGCGCGGAAAGCGAAGGACCGCGGTAATCTTGTCCGGATCCGGCCGAATGCCGTCTTTGCCGACGACGTGTCCCACGACCTTGATAGCTTTGCTGGCGAAACGGCATTTTTTAGTGTTGAGTTGGAGACCAGCGCCGCCAAGGCACGTCAAAACTTCATCCAAGCGTTGCAGGTGCTGAGCAAACGTTGACGAAAAGATAACAATGTCGTCCAGGTAGCAGAGGCAGGTCTTCCATTTCAGGCCGCGCAGCACGATATCAATCATGCGCTCAAAAGTCGCGGCGTGTTGCACAGCCCGAAAGGCATCACGTTGAATTCGTATAGCCCATCGGGGATTGCGAATGCCGTTTTCTCCTTGTCGTCTTCATGCATGGGAATCTGCCAGTATCCTGAACGCAGGTCGAGGCTTGGAAAGTATTCCGCGCCTTGTAGGGAATCAAGGGCGTCGTCAATGCGTGGCATCGGGTACACGTCCTTGTGAGTGATCTTACTGAGCGCCCGGTAATCGACGTAAAAGCGCACGGAGCCATCTTTTTTACGAACGAAAACCACAGGAGACGACCAAGGGCTAGCTGAGGCGGGAATTACCTCCTGTTTGACCATGTCAGCCACGTTTTCTTCTGTAATTTTTCTCTCAGCAAGAGACACGCGGTAGGGCCGGCGGTGTACAATTGATGTTCCGACTGTCTGGATTCGATGCGTTGTTGTGGTAGTGCGGCCCAACGTCGACGAGTAAACATCGGAAGAACTTGCGTGCTTCATTAACAAAGCAAGCAACTGTTGGGTCTGTGAAGCTGTCAAGTCGTTGCTGATGGCTGCAGTGAAGGCGGAAGAAGAAGCAGGCTCAGCACTAGGGGGGGTCGTTGGAGGAGACGGCTTGAAGTGGCGCGACGTACACAGGCTCGGGATCGGTAACGCAGACCCCCGTGGTGCTCTGTGGAAGTAGAACTCTCTCTGATGTTGGATTCACGGCAGTGACAAGTGCAGAGCCATTGCGAAAATAAACCACGGCGGACGCGAGAACAATGCCTTTACCGACGCAACTAAATGACGGTGAGACGAAGACATCGCCATGGTCGATGTCTTTAGAGGTAATAGCTACAATATGCTCTTGACGCGCTGGTAACTCGGTATCTTCCGCAGCAACCAGACGAAGTGACTGGTGGGTGTCGTCGTCGAGCATGTCAGCGAGGTGGACGACGCGTTGTCCACAACAAATACCCGCGGAAGTAGATGACAGAAAATTCCATCCTAAAATTAGTTGGTGAGAGCAGTGGGTCAGGACAGCGAACTGGGTATGATGCCGGATACCATCGATAAAAACACGGGCAGTACAAAAAGCGGAAGGGCGAATGGCGCTCCCCTGGGCAGCAACTAACGTCGTAAGGTGCTATCACCTTCTTCAGACGTGGCACAAATCAGCACGCGTGCTTCGTATAATAGAAGAATATAAAGGACATCCCAAGGACTTAGACACTCAGCCGCTTTTCTTGAAAGATGAAATACTGTCTGTTAGAAAAGTGCATAATCTTAAGCTGATGCAACATATTCATAACCATAAACTACAAGATTCCTACCCACGCACTGTATCAACAAGATATCGCTTGAGAAATTCTGCCCGCAAACGAAGAAAACACGCACGAACTACGGGAAGCAGGACATTGATTACAAGGTTATTCAATTGCTAAACCTTCACGAATCGAATATAGACTTTACACTTAAAACTAAACCATTTAAATCTTATCATAAATCATTTCTTCTTTCGACTGACATCATAGTAGATCCATAAGCATTTACATGTAAGAGTACTTGCACACTTGTTCGTTTGTTTTTTTGTTTTTTTTTCTTGCCGCTAACCCTGATACTAAAACAGAATTGTTTGGTTCCAACAGTGCCTTCTCTTTAGTACAGAGTATGTTCTGAATGTATAATTTGTAGTACAAAGGGTGTTTTAAAACATGTAACATATTTGTTTATGTATGCTGAAAAATGCATCTAGTGAATGGATTGATTATTTCCAATATATATGTAAGATAAATATATGATAGTATGCAGGTATCTTATACTAATGAAATATGTAAAATATGTGTAAAATATGTCATCGACGTATATGTGTGTATGATGTATATGTTACTGATGTGTAAATGTATATACTGTGTCACTGATGCAGACTGTATTAGTTGTTAGGAGGTGAAGACCTCGTCAGGCTCTTTAGAAATGAAATCATGAAGGGTCAACTTGTCGGCTAGTTGGTTGAACATATTTTATGGGTAACAGCGCGAAAGACCAGGACAGTATAGACAAACAAACGACGACACGTAGCGCTGACTCACAACTGAAGTTTACTGTGGCAAAGTACTTAAATAAATACAATCCACGTATCAACCCTCGTCAATAGGATCAGGAAACAGGAAAACTGGAAAAAAGAAGAAAAGACACAAAAAATCGATGCCAGAAGCTTTGAGCGCATGACCGCAATAGAGAGTTTTAGTTTGGCGGTTTTACGGCCCGCTCCGCTCCGAGTTGGCCCGCTATGAAGCAGCGGAGCGGCGGATGATTTTATCGTTTTAGTTGTGCGTTGTCGGCAGCGGGACTAGCGTAGCGGATCCTTAGCGACTACGGGGCCCTCTGGTGATGTTCGGCGTCGCTAAAGAAAAAAAGAAAAACATTTAGTCGCATTTACAAACCGAAATGAGAACGTATGAATTTATTTGTTCACAACGTATTTAGAAGTGCCCTTTAAATATGTTGGCGGTGCATATTTTCTTTACAGAGACGCAAGCACTGACTTGATAATAGCCACCCGAAAGCCAGCAAGGTTGCGTTCCAGATCCATTGCAACCCTTCGTTGTTTTGTTTGCTCTTTTGACGCGAGTGCCGTGGCGCCGTTTTTGTCTTCACCATTGAAACCATCGAACCTGCACGCACGAGAGAGGGCGCACACTTCGTCCCCCCTTACGCTTGCGAAAACGGCAGCGACGCTCCGCGCTCCGCTTAGGCAGCCCGTAAGCGGAGCGTGGGCCTCGCTCCGCTAACCCGCTTAAGGCCGTAGCGGAAGGCGCATGCGCACTCGCGTTCCCGCTCCGCTTAGCTGCTGAGCGGAGCGTAAAAACGCTAAACTAAAACTCTCTAATGTCTATTGTAACGGAGTTGCGCTGAGCGAAATGCACAAACAAGTGACGGAACAAGAGGACAGGACGGTTGGTGCGCACCAACCGTCCTGTCCTTTTGTTCCGTCACTTGTTTGTGCATTTCGCTCAGCGCAACTACGTTACAATGCCGTAACAACTAGCCCAAATTGAAGCTTTGCTAAACACAATGCCTATCTCGATTTAACAGCAGAAAGGTACTCAGTTTCCTTGTCCGATAATAAAATAGAAGCGGCGCTCACACATCTGTCTCTTAACGTAGCAATCTTGTGGGCCTCGATTATCTCACGTGTTAGTTGGTTCCGGTTAGTGGCTAACACGTCACATCTACTGAATTCAGGCCTGCACCCACACTCTTTGCAATGAATTCCAAGATGGCCGCTGATGGCTCTCGTAACATTGTACTGGTGTTGGCGAAGCCGTTCATTCAAACACCGGCCGGTCTGGCCCACATACTCTTTCCCACATGCCAATGGTATGCTGTATCTTCGCTTTGAGTCACAATTGTTTACACGGCGTTTATTCGGCCCAAGGACTCGGCAGCAAACAGGCAGCCTGAGGCAGAGCGCGCACGCACACGATGATGATGACACCCGGTGACGACGAGGACAGAGAGACAAATGGATGATGATGATTATGGTAATGTACAGATGAGAAGAAGCGCATAACAAATGCCGACAATACATCTGTTGTTTAAGTCGCCACCCCCCGCCACAGTAGTCTCGGATTCTACGAAGAAGTAATGCACACCTCAAAGGCGATGTTTCTGCGCTGTACCTATTGTGGCACTAAAACAAATAATCCCACATTTAACTTAAAATTTGCAATAAAGAAATTGTTCTTTTGGTCAAAAGGTAAAAGCAAGACGCCGACCACAAAACACTTTAAAAAAAACACTTTAAACACTTTTTTTTTGGTCGGCGTCTTGCTTTTACCTTTTGACCATGATTATTCCCGACCACACGAGCTTTCGTCAAACTCTTGATTTAGAATTGTTCTTTTACAGTCACACAAAATGAAACGGCATATTAATGACACTTAATTAATAAGGTAGTTCGTAATTTTTCTCTGCTTTACGAAACTCGCTGCCAGGTTCTGCTGTGACCATGACAATTGTGACTCAAAGCGAAGAATGGCGAAGTGATCTGAGGGTGCCTTTGCGAATTTTGATTATTGTGCTGCCGTGAATAGCGCGTTTGCGTCTCGAATCGCCGTGCTTGTCATTGTGTTTGAGGTAACCGGCAATGCTTCATTTGACGTCTTGTTTCAACGAAATGAAAAAGCGTAGCGGATATGGTGTTTAACAGTGGTGGTCATTGCATACGTTGCCGTTACGTTCATGCCAAGGTGATGCACGAGGCTAAAGTGGCGGCGAAATGCGGCCACTTTGGCCTCGTGTATCGCCGCGAAAATGTTCATTTCTTCCAACGTTTTGGCAGGAGGGCCTGAATACAGGGCACAGGCAAAAACGCACTTTATATACATGAGTACGACGGGGGGCCCCCCAACACGTGCCTAACTATTATCGTCGTAGATATGGCATATATCATGTAGCTAGCAATAAACAGAGGCACTTGTGCGATATGGTTATGACTGCATGAAAATATGCGAGCAAGACACACTTTAATGACTTTCACCCATCAATCTCTTTCTCGCCCACCTACTCGCATTCTGCGATCAACTTTCTGGACGTCACGGTTTGCTTGTCTGATAATAAGTCGGCGAAAAGTCTTTACAGAAAACGAACGGACAAACCCCGCTATCTTCATTTCGAAGGTAGCCATGTCAAGCATAACAAGACGAGCATCCCATAGAGTCAGGCGCTCAGATTTAAAAGGTTGTGCTCTACGCAATCGGGTTTTCGCGATAACTGTGAGAAGCTGCGTGATGCACTTACAGCCCAGAAGTACCCGCCTCAAATAATTGACGACGCTATTAGTCGCGCCACGTGAGCTATTTAACTCGAAGAAAAGCACTGTACAGCGACCATCTACTAACCTAGTCTTAACGCATTCTGCATCAATACCGAACGTGAATTACATCTTAGGGAAGCGTCACAACATCCTCACGCACAGTGGTCGTCTGGAAAACATTTTTAGGGGCGAAGCTCCTTAAGGTATCGGTCTGTCCCCCCCTCTGTAGTATGTAGTAGTAGTAGGTAGCCACGTATAGTGGAATGTACCCACTCCACGTGATAAAGACGACGATGACGCCTGATGACCATGAAGAATAAGCGCGTTCCAGCATAGTGGAATGTACCCACTACACGTGACAACGATCACGCTGATGACCATGAAGTATAAGCGCGTTCCAGACCACACATTCTCTTTCTGCCATGGATAAAAACGATCGTGAACGCGCTCTCCCTCGAAAGGCAAAACGGCAACGCCGACAACAAACGTTCCCCTGAGCTTAACGTCATATATGAGGAAAACAAAATCAGGGGAACCCCCTCCTTGTGCTCCGTAGAGCTCTTGAACAAAATCATCTCTACGCCATATTAAATAATAAAACATTGTGTATATACTTTATCAATATGTAAATACACACCCCCCGCGTTTGTGTGTCAGGTCTTTGCATGATGATCGAGTGGGAAAAATTTACGAGGATTGACGGTTTACCAGATTACCTCCGGAGCTTCGCCCACTCATCATCAGTCACTTCGTGGACATGGCGTGATTTTTTTTGTGAACCACCACGCGTAGCATGCCGTTGATCAAGGAACCTGCGCGACATGCTGACGTCATCTAAGACAACCCCCTCCGTTCCTTCCGTTTATTCTGGTTGCCGTCCTTCTCGTAAGCCTTGGTTCAAGGTGTGCACTCACATGACTACCACAGCATCAGTCAACACGACGAGGACAGCGCTAGTCCTCGTCGGTTCCTTGTCCTTGTGTGTCTCACGCGTCGTCAGTTAACAGTTCGGCGTCCAATTTTACAATGAAAACTAAAGGCAGCTTCGACTGTGATACCAACAACTGCGTCTATCTGCTGGAATGCTCAGCTTGCAAATCCCCATATATAGGTCAAAATGAAACGCCATTTAGATTACGTTTCAATAAACACAAGGCGCACGTGACCACATATCCTAACCTGCCCCTTTCGAAGCACGTAAGCATACCGGGACATTCGTCTTCAAAGGATAGCGTGCAGTTACTACGGGGACAAAGGGATGAATAGCGCTTGTGTTGTCGTGTTCTTCTCCCTTTGTCCCCGTAGTAAGTGCGCTTCATCCTTTGAAGACCAACTCGCCCAGTTTTCTGCCATTCGCTTGACAACAACGATATTGGAATCTGGTTTTCGATCCCACCACGAAAGAGAGGTGCGCGAATCCTTCCTTATCTATAAATTCAAGGCCATATCATCTGGTATTATTGAAAGCGCTGGAATGCTGACATTCCTGACCACGTAATAGATAAGCCATTGTCGCATATCTCTGCTACTTAACCGTATTTTTGTATTTCTTGGCTTGTTTTAGACCTGTTCGTACCGGCTTTTTGGGCGCGCCTTGTTATGTCCATTTTCACCACTGTCACCGTTTTTATATTTTATATTTTACTTTTTATTTGATATTTTTCGTTGGTTTACCCTTGTTACCGATAGCACGCTTCCTTTGCTATACACGTTCACTGTCCATTTTCACCGCTGTTGCTGATTTTTTATTTGTTATTGTTATTTTACACCGGTTTGTGTTAGCCTTTCTAGACGAGTTCTGTTAAAATATTTATATACTTCATTTGTTGTACACCTTCACTGCCCATTTTCACCGCTGTTGCTTTTTGTTATTATACACCGATTTGTGTTGGTCGTTTTAGACGCGTCCTGGCGCACCTTGCTTATTGCACAATTTCACCGCAGTGACCATGTATTTTCAGCGCTATTTTTATTGGATTACTTCATTGCGTGAGTTCTCGCGTCCACAAGTAAGCCTGTTCCTGCGCATAGCCCGCATTTTGTTATTTTGTTGTTGAAGGCTGTGTCTTGCTCGCATTTTTTTCATGCAGTCATAACCATATCGCACAAGTGCCTATGTTTACGCTAGCTACATGATATTGTCACGTGGTCGTGACGTCGACGAAGGCAGCAGTCGGTAGGATCAAAATGAAACTGTTTATTTGGGCCGAACTTGTCGCCGGGAAAAGGAAAGTCAGATTACAGCGATACACACTGGCACTGATAGCGGCGAACAGAGCGTCGGCCGTCGATGAACTGAACATCGTTGGAGCGCGCCGGCTTTTATAAATCACGCGTCGAACATTCTAGCCTTATCACTAGTCGTGGCGCAAGCTTTGGAATAATCTTGAGAGAGAGAGAATAAGGTCACCGGACTTATTCCTCGTTTGTGAATAACCTTGAGTGTTACCGTCTCGCGTGCAATCTTGACAAAACGATCTACTACAACCGAGAAGCTTCTGGAACAATAAGGCGCGGTCTGCGCCGAGTACTGCTGATAGTCTTTGTGGGCGGAAACCGAATACAGTAAAAGAAGCGCGCGTGGCAATGCCCCCCCCTCTGAAAAGGCATCGCCCCGATACTTTGAACAGAACACATGGGAAAAATACATGCAACAATAAATAACCACAATAAATCAAGAAAGTTGAATAAACAATACGCAGAAGCAAGAAAGTCCAATGAAAAAAAAAAGCCCCCACCTCCCCGAAGGGAATCGTGAGGAAATGCGAATGCATTTCGCGCGCGCTTCACTCCATTTATATATGGTGGTTGTGGTTTGAAGAAGGAAAAGGCGCCTAATTTCTGCAGCCCGGTCGGGAGCACGGCGCAGCGCCTTTTTTTTTTTGCTTTTTCTTGTTTTTTTTAATTTTTTTATTTATTTTTTTTAATTTTTTTTTCATATATAGCTCCGCCGAGCTCCGCCGCAGACCGCTTTTAGTTAACGCGCACGCTGCGAATTTTTATTGTTCAACAACGCACAGGAGAAATCTCCCACCGGCACCACCTTGGAGGTCAAGATTCATTGCCATATATACGGGGTGGCCAGTGAACGGTTGTGCAGCGCAAGCAGTCGGTTTTTTCAACCAAGAAACTCGCTAGCAGACGCTGCCTGTGTCGGCGTCGCGAGACGAGAGGGAGAGGGGGGAGCGTAGGATAGAAGAAGAGAGGTGGGACGCGCATGCGCAGTGGCAGTGTGGACGGCGCGGGCAGGGATGCCTAGAGGAGAGAGGGGGGGAGCGTAGCAGGGGAGAGAGGAGGGGAGGCGCATGCGCAGTGAGGGTGTGGTTGCCGCGGGGAGGGATGCCTAGGGGAGAGAGAGGGAGAGAGGAGGTTTTTTATCTTTATTTTTTTGAAAGGGTTTGCGCATGCGCAGTAAGGGCGGTCACGCCGTACACCACCACCACCGGATTAAGCTTCGCCATAAGATGCTTCACATCTAACACCTGCCGGCGCGCACACCTCCTCAACCTATCCTCCTCCTCCTCCTCCGCGGACAACGCCAACGCCGCACAACGCCAACGCCGGATGCCTGACATAGCCCGACTATGAAATGCATTCGCATTTAAAAGTACAGTCCTCAGGTTCACTACCGCGCGTAAAACGGCTTGAGGCGCACGACATGGACGACTGCAGGTCGCGCACGGCGCCGTTGAGAGTTCGAAATGCCGTCGGGGACAACCTCGTAGTCGAGTGTGCCGAGACGTCGAAGCACCCTATACGGTCCGAAGTATCGTCGCAGAAGTTTTTCACTAAGTCCACGTCGTCGTATGGGCGTCCACACCCAAACGCGGTCGCCCGGCTGGTATTCCACGAAGCGTCGCCGAAGATTGTAGCGGCGGCTATCAGTCGTCTGCTGATTCTTGATCCGCAGGCGGGCGAGCTGTCGTGCTTCTTCGGCGCGCTGTAGGTAGGCGGTCACGTCGATGTTTTCCTCGTCGGTCACGTTTGATAACATGGCGTCGAGCGTCGTTGCCGGGCTCCGTCCGTAGACAAACTTGTATGGCGTCATCTGCGTCGTTTCTTGCACGGCCGTGTTGTATGCGAAGATCACGTACGGAAGGATGGCGTCCCACGTCTTGTGTTCGACGTCGACGTACATGGCCAGCATGTCGGCGATGGTCTTATTTAGACGCTCCGTCAGGCCGTTGGTCTGTGGGTGGTACGCGGTGGTCCGGTGGTGACTTGTGTGGCTGTACCCCAAGATCGCCTGGGTTAGGTCAGCCGTAAACACCGTGCCTCTGTCGGTGATGAAAACCTCTGGGGCGCCGTGTCGAAGGACGATGTTCTCAAAGAAGAACTTGGCTACCTCGGCGGCACTGCCTTTGTGCAGGGCTTTTGTTTCGGCGTAGCGGGTGAGGTAGTCGGTGGCTACGACGATCCATTTGTTTCCGCAAGTCGACGTTGGGAACGGCCCCAGGAGGTCCATCCCGATCTGCTGGAACGGTCGCCGAGGAGGTTCGATCGGCTGAAGGAAGCCTGCTGGTCTTGTTGGCGGTGTCTTCCGTCACTGACAGTCTCGGCACGTCCTTACGTAGCGGGCGACGTCGCGGCAAGGCGCGGCCAGTAGTACTTTTCCTGTACTCTTGCTATCGTGCGGGAAACACCGAGATGTCCAGCCGTCGGGTCGTCGTGTAGGGCCTGGAGGACTTCTGGTCTCATTGCTGATGGAACCACGAGAAGGTGTTTGGCTCGAAGGGGCGAGAAGTTCTTCTTTAGGAGGACTCCGTTTCGCAGGAAGAACGACGCCAGTTCTCTCTTGAATACCTTCGGAACAGTGGTGCTCTTGCCCTCGAGGTATTCGATAAGGCTCCTGAGTTCCGGGTCCGTTCGCTGTCGCTCGGCGAAGTCGTCGGCACTTACGGTTCCCAGGAAGCCGTCATCATCCTGGTCGTCCAGCTGCGGTGGCTCGACGGGGGGCACGAGACAGGCAGTCGGCGTCAGAGTGTTTTCTTCCGGACTTGTAAACGGCGGTAATGTCGAATTCTTGAAGTCTCAGGCTCCACTGTGCGAGGCGACCAGAAGGGTCTTTCAAGCTAGCTAGCCAACACAAGGCGTGGTGGTCGCTCACAACTTTGAAGGGCCTGCCGTAAAGGTAGGGGCGAAATTTGATGTAGCCCAGATGATGGCAAGGCACTCCTTTTCTGTTGTGGAGTAGTTGGCCTCTGCCTTTGATAGCGACCGGCTAGCATAACTGATAACCCTTTCCAGTCCGTCCGTCCTCTGCACAAGGACGGCGCCGAGTCCTACGCTGCTCGCGTCGGTGTGCACTTCTGTTTCGGCGTGTTCGTCGAAATGCGCAAGTAACGGAGGCGTTTACAGGCGTCGTTTTAGTTCTTGAAATGCTTCCTCCTGCGGCATTTCCCACTTAAACTCGACGTCGGTCCTGGTAAGGTTAGTGAGAGGCTCGGCGATGCGGGCGAAGTTTTTTAACGAACCGCCTGTAATAGGCACACAAGCCGAGAAAGCGACGCACGGCCTTCTTGTCGGTGGGTGGCGGGAAAGCAGCGATGGCGGTTGTCTTTTGCGGGTCGGGGCGTACTCCGGATTTGCTTATCACGTGGCCCAAGAACAAGAGTTCTTCGTACGCGAAGCGGCACTTCTCTGGCTTGAGGGTGAGTCCGGAGGTCTTGATTGCTTGAAGTACACCTTCAAGGCGCCGCAGGTGTTCATCGAAGTTCGAGGGAAACACAACGACGTCGTCCAAGTACACAAGGCAAGTCTGCCACTTCAAGCCAGCCAGTACAGTATCCATAACGCGTTGGAAGGTCGCGGGGGCCGAGCAAAGACCAAAAGGCATGACCTTAAACTCGAACAGGCCGTCTGGTGTTATAAAGGCAGTCTTTTCTCGGTCTCTCTCGTCGACTTCGATTTGCCAGTAGCCCGTCTTCAGGTCCATCGACGAAAAGTACTTCGCGTTGTGGAGTCGATCCAGGGCGTCGTCTATCCGTGGGAGGGGGTACATGTCCTTCTTCGTGATCTTATTCAGGCGACGATAGTCGACGCAGAAACGTAGCGTCCCGTCCTTCTTCTTTACCAACACCACGGGAGACGCCCAGGGACTCTTGGACGGCTGGATTATGTCGTCGCGTTGCATTTCGTCGACTTGCTTCCTTACGGCTTCGCGTTCTCGCTGTCGAAATTCGATACGGGCTCTGACGGACTGGTCGGGCACTTTCTTCAGTTATGATACGATGTTTGGCGACTGGGGTCTGTCGAATTCTTGACGACGATGAGAAGGAGTCCTTGAATGGCAGGAGCAGATTTTTGAGCTGGTCTTGCTTCTGCTTTGGAAGGCTGGGGTTGACGTCGAAATCTGGTTTGGGACCTCGATTCGTCGAAGCAGGTTCGGTAGCATCGGAGAGGGCGAAAGCATGGCTGGTGTCCACGAATTTCTCGATGTGGGCGACCGTCGTGCCAATGTTAAGGTGCCTATATTCGTGGCTGAAGTTTGTCAGCAGTACCTTTGCTTTGCCATCGCGCAACTCGGCGATGCCTCTTGCGACGCAAATCTGATGGTTCACAAGCAGGCGCTGATCGCCCTCGATGACGCCTTCAATGTCAGCGGGTATTTCGGTGCCGACGGAAATAACGACGCTGGAAAGAGGCGGAACGGTGGCCTGCTCTTCTATTACATTCAAGGCATGATTCTCCGGCGACGTGTGGGGCGGCAACGCTTTTTCTGAAGTCAGTGTTATCGACTCAGACCTCAGGTCGATGACGCCGCCGTGTTGACTTAGGAAGTCCATCCCCAGTATCACATCCCTGGAGCAGTGCTGCAGAATTAGAAAGCTGGCGGGATACGTCCGGTTATTGATGGTGACTCTTGCGGTGCAGACACCGGCCGGCGTTATTAGATGACCCCCAGCGGTCCTGATTTCAGGGCCTTGCCAAGCAGTCTTTACTTTCTTCAACTTCGTCGCGAAAGACCCACTCACGACGGAATAGTCGGCTCCAGTGTCGACGAGAGCGATGACGTTGTGGCCGTCGAATATTACGTCGAGGTCGCTGGTTCGTCGTCGTGCGTTGCGGTTGGGTCTTGGCGTCGGATCACGGCTTCGTCGAAATGATGCGGTGCTTCCATGCTGCGTCGTCAGGTTTTCTTCGGTCCACGAGGTCTCGTCGGCAGGGCTTCGTCTGCTTCGCGTCGTGTTGCGTAGGTCTCGTGGCGTTGTCGTCATCGGCGGCCGCGGAGGATCTTCGGCATTTCGTCGTACAGCAACCGCACCTCCATCGGTTGCTGCCCTTAGTTTCCCGGATACGGGCTAGGCGACCGGCCCCGGTTTGGGCCAGTGTACTTCCGGCGGTGCGGTGACATGTAGCGGCCAGGCGACGGCGAGCGGGAAGGTCGTCGTTCTTGCCGCTGTGTTCCGGTGAGGTAGTCGTCGATGTCGCGAGGCCGTTCGCCTGGCTGCGGACGCGGCGCGTTGACGGCGAATCCGCGTAGCCCCATCTGTCGGTACTGGCAGCGGCGGTACGTGTGGCCGGCCTCCCCACAGTGGTAGCAGAGCGGGCGGTTGTCAGAGGCGCGCCAAACGTCCGTCTTCCTTGGTGCGTATCCCGGCGCATAGCGCTGGCCGACAGGAGGACGGTAGGGCGTCGGTGCTGGTGGTGGCGGCGGCGTCTGGCGGCCCAACTGCGGCGATGCGCTGTCTTGATGTTGTCGCGGAGCGGGCAAGGGACGGCGGACTGCAGCAGCGTAGGTCATGGCCTCCGGATGAGGCCACTGTGGTTCGGGAATTCTGAGCGATTGATGAACCTCGTCGCGGAAAATGTTGGCGATCGAGTCCACTTGAGGCTGCGGCGAAGGTAACAGCTTGCGCAGCTCCTCCCGCACGATCGCTCGGATGGTCTCGCGCAGGTCGTTGGTGCTGAGGGCATGAACTTCGGCGTAGTTGGTTGTTGAAGAGAGGCGGTTGCACTGCCTTGTCCGCATCTCAAGTGCCTTTTCAATTGTCGTGGCCTCGGTGAGGAATTCGTCGACAGTCCTGGGTGGGCTGCGGACAAGTCCCGCGAACAGCTCTTGCCTGACACCTCGCATCAGGAACCGGAGCCTCTTCTCCTCAGCCATGGCGGGGTCGGCGTGCCGGAACAGTCTATTCATCTCCTCCGTGTAGATAGCGATGCTTTCATTGGGCAGCTGCACACGGGTCTCCAGCATAGCTGCGGCTCGTTCTTTGCGGACCACGCTGGTAAACGTGCTTAGGAACGTTGTCCGAAAGAGATCCCAGGTTTGTCACGTGGATTCATACCACGTCCTCGCGGCGTCTTCTACGTAGAAGTAGGCGCGGCGCAGTTTTTCGTCGGAGTCCCAGTTGTTGAAAGCCGCGACTCGTTCATACGCCTCCAGCCAGGTCTCGGGATCCTCGCTTGGCGATCCATGGAAAGTCGGCGGCTCTCTCGGTGGCTGGATCACGATCGTTGTAGGGGACGCAGCGGCCGCCATCGTGCCTGTCGTCTTCGTCGCCGTGCCTTTTGGCTTGTCCGGTAGGAGTCCGTATTGTGGTGCCAGTCCTTGTAGTCTCCGGCTAGCTCGACTCTCCTGGATGGTGTCGCTTTCTTCTTGGCGACTTGGGCTGGGTTCACGACTTGACGGGGGGTGTCCGGTACATGAACTAAAAGCACCTCCACCAGATGTCACGTGGTCGTGACGTCGACGAAGGCAGCGGTCGGTAGGATCAAAATGAAACTGTTTATTTGGGCCGAACTTGTGGCCGGGAAAAGGAAAGCCAGATTACAGCGATACACACTGGCACTGATAGCGGCGAACAGAGCGTCGGCCGTCGATCAACTGAACATTGTTGGAACGCGCCGGCTTTTATAAATCACGCGTCGAACATTCTAGCCTTATCACTAGTCGTCGCGCAAGCTCTGGAATAATCTTGAGAGAGAGAGAATAAATACACCGGACTTATTCCTCGTTTGTGAATAATCTTGAGTGTTACCGTCTTGCGTGCAATCGACGTTAAACCACCAGATATACGACATCGAGCTACACAACACCAAACGCGGTCGCTTCTAACGGTGCAGGTCCGCGTGGCCGGAATTGGGGAGCTTACGGCTCTTGCGCACACGGAAGCTCAACGCACGGCGCTGCATCGACGCCATGCCCCAGCCAACCTTGGCCCGAGGCACCCCTGCGTGGCCTCGGTAGCTACGCCTTACCTGTTGGTGCGCTTGACCTGCTTCTCGAAACCGAAGCCGGAAGCATGTTCCTTGCCAGCGTTCCCGTTTTCGAGGACCTGCCCGCTGATATGATCTTAGGAGCAGACTACCTCTTCTCTGGTGAAGTTCACCCCACCATTGATCACAATGGAGTCGAACTCAGCTCCTCGACTCCGAGTACGGCATCGGCCCAAAGATCCCAAGTTGACAGACTACAACCTGAAGGGCCTGCTGATACTAAAAGCACCGACTGTGACCAGACGGACACGCATCTGCTGGCTTCCAGGCAGTCGTTGACCGAGGGTGTGAACGTTTCGTTCAAAGAAGCCAACACAGAGACCATTGATGCGCCTGAGGCAGGTGGAGCCAGCATTAGTCATCCCGGCAGCCACGCCTGCCAGCCTACTGACGACGGCAAGCGCTCTATTCCGACATCCGGTCTACCGCCAGAGCACCGCGTGGATCAACACGAAGTGGCTCTCGCCGTCTTCGGACCCGCCACTGAATCACCCCAAGGGGTCGCCATCATGGAATTTGCCACTGACCAGTCGTACGGCGAGCAGTTCAACCAAGGAAGTGAGATGCCTTCAGGAAACTTCAATGATTTCGGCGCGGGAGGCAGAGATGGTGGCGTTCACACTTACGGATGCGATACGGAGCCACAAGCGACCACCTTTTGTCCTCGTTACCGCGGAACTAAAGATTGCGCAGACGGCAACGCAGATGCTGCTGGGCCGAATCACGACCACTCTTCGCAGCCTGTCCGAACTTGCACGCCCTCTCCGCTGCGCAAGCTTTTGCCTACTCAGCACGCAAACGCGAATGACGACCAGCGTCCCAAACTGCAGCAACTGAATCGCCTGCTAAGCGTATTGCGGCCACATCGAGACAGCCGATGTCGCCCACCACAGTGTTCGGCAACTCTGCAAGGCAGGTCATGGCGTACGCCACAAAGACCCCCAAGGCACAGCCAACACCGCCCGCCAGAGACATTATCGCCTACGATGGCACTTCAGGGTACAGGGCCTGTGGGCCTTCGACGACGACCACTGCGGCACAGCCAATGTCGTCCGCCCGAGTGCATTTCTGGAGCTCCCCATGCCATTTCGCAGCGTGGCCGAGTGTAATGTAGACGTAGCGGCCCTCGGGCATGGGCGCGTGCTGGACTAGGTGGAAGTGTTGAGGCTCGAGCGAGTTGGTCATCCATGAACTTAGCTTGTGTTAGCGCGGCACGTTCCTCGGATTAGGATCACGTGTACGATGAGTTGTGTTTTTCGCGCATGTATAAGATGGGTGTGAAGGGCATGAATAAACAGTTGGAAGTTTAGCGCCTACCTTTCTCTTTATGTCTGTGCCGTGTTTCTTCTATTTGTGCCGCGCTAATACAAGCTAAGTTCATGGACTAGGTGGAAGACGAGAAGAACGAAGACCAGATAATAGAACAGCTGGCCCAGGAACGGGTGCTGTCTCTGTGTCTCTTGTTCACTACAAAATATATATATATATATATATATATATATATATATATATATATATATATATATATATATATATATATATATATATATATATATATATATATATGTGTGTATGTGTGTGTGTGTGTGTGTGTAAAGTAATGAACAAGGCGATGGTAGGAGAAGCCGAAGAAGTGCGCGTGCATTAGAATAAATGGATGTCATCTGAACCACGACGTATCTCTGTTCCCTAACGTCACAGTCGACAGGGTCGACCTCATCAACCTGCCATGGCTAGGCCAAAGCCTCCGTTCAACATACCGAAGTACAAGGGAACACCAGAAGACGTCCCCGTCGACAAGTCGCTACTCCTTTTCGACACGAACGTGACCGAGACATCATGGACACACCGCGATCGCGTCAGTCACTCAGCGAATACATCGAAGGGGAAGCATTCAAGTGGTACACTCTAAGGAAAAGTCGAGTATTGTGGGAGTATTTCTGCTACACAACAATAATCGTCATCTGGCTTGCTCACGTCTCCTCTCTTGAAAACCCGGCTCCCGGCACATTCCTATCAAGAATGCTATGTCATGCCGATAACGCGCGCGGCGTTCGTGACTGGGAACTGCCGGGACGGCGGAGATAACGCCAGGAAAGCACGCGGGGTAGATGACGATTATAGAAATGTCGCAAAAAGACACCCTTTTTACTCGATTATTTCTTAGAGTGTACCTGACAGAGATTTTCGGCAACGACGAGACATGGGACGATATAAAGCGCGACATGCGAAATCGCTTTGCTACGACTGACGGAGATGCCTTTCGACTCTTCACCCACTACCGGCTAAAAGAAGGGCAGACCATCAAAGATTACTACGACGAGAAAAAACAACTGGGCTCCTTGGTCGACCTTAAAGAGTGCCACATCATTTCTGGACTGACTGACGGTGTTCCTCCTGATGTGGAATTGGCGCTAGCCGGACTGTCTTTCAACTCGTCATCAGAGTGGCTCACCGCTGCCCAACGGGTCGAGACATCTTTAAGACGGGTGAGAGGAATTTCCGTTACTCGTACTCCTAGTACTACATCAAGAGCTCCATGTCTCTTCAGCAGACCGCAGCAGCCAACATTGACTTCTTGACCACGTGTCCTCCAAAATGAATGTAGATATTGCTCAGCTGCTGGTTTCCCACGACAGTTTCATTGGCACAACGAATGTCCGCGCCGCGGCAACGTGTCCGCTATTGAGACTAGACCGGGAAACGCGGAGAGCGACCCAGAGTTTCATTAATAAAGTTCGATGCTCTCATCCACGGAAGGCCAGTAACTGCAATTCTTGATACAGGAGCAACAATTGCTTGTATCAGTGAAGATGTGTACAAACAGCTCAAGCTCCAGTTGATGAGAGACTCCAGCATCATGGTACAGCAAGTCACTTCAAGCATTCGAACTTTGGGTCGCGTAAACCTTCAATTGCTAATTGGGAATGTCACAAAGAAAGTTTATGTACAAGTTCTGCGAGGCTTGAGAACACAATTAATTCTTGGCCTAGACAGCGCTTCGTACTTCAATCTTTCTCTAAATTTGGAAAGCCAGTCAGTAATACAAGGACGTGAATATTTGAACCTGCCCAATCACAATGAAAAGAAAACCACTAAAGCACCGCTGATGAGAGCCCTGAATTCAGAAAGCTTGCCAGAACATGAATCAGCAGTGCTCGACTCTCTTTTAAATAAGTATGACGAGATCTTCTCGAAGTCCCAGACAGATATCGGATGCATCACTACTGAGCAACATAGGATTGCACTTACCAATGCTGTCCCTATTCATCGAGCACCATACAGATGTTCACAGGCCGACAAAGGGGAAATTAACAAACAAGTTGACGCCCTCATTAAGCAAGGTGTTGTGAGGCCTTCGTTGTCGCCCTATGCCGCACCGGTCATCTTAGCGGAACAGAAAGGCGAAGGACGTACTCGTCTATGTATTGACTATCGCAAGCTCAACGCAATAACGGTACCCGACTATCAACCAATTCCAAGTATAGATGACATTCTGGACCACTTGGGAAAGGTGAACTTTTAGGGGCGAAGCTCCTCTTAGTCAAACCTTGTCCCGCGTCAGGCGTAACCGGCAGTATCTCGTGATAATGATGACGATGACGCTGATGACAATGAAGAATAAGCGCGTTCCAGAACACCTCTAGTTCCCATCGTGTGCACCGAGGAAGCAGAGCGTCCCGCAGGCGGTGTGGCCATATATGTCAAGCAGAACACTGTAGTATAATAAGGCCGTCCACCACCACTACAATCACTAGAGTCATGGCCGAGAGCATAGAGGGGGGAGCTTAGCAATGGCTAGGCAGGTGGTGTCTGTCGCCCAGATGGGCTCCATTCGTTGATCTTGCTTGGATGTGCTCGCGGGGGGCTAAGTCCATCCCTCCTTCCCACGTCCTACCCCCCCTCCAGAGTATGCGCGTCCCCTCCACCTCTCTCTCCTCTCCAACGGTCACCCCCCTTTCTCTCCTCTAGGAATCCTCTACTGTAAGGAGCGGCGCGCGCGTCCCCTTTCTCTCCTCTCCTACGCTCACCCTCTTTCTCTCCTTTAGGAATCCTCTACTCTACGGAGCGGCGTCCGCGTTCCACATCCCCATAGCGGATGTGCGTCCTCTCCTCCTCTCTCTCCTCTACGCTCACCCGCTCTCTCCCCTCAAGGAATCCTCTACGGAGCCATATAAGAACCCATATCCCTCCACTGCACTGACCATAAAGCCGTTATAATGAAGGGGGGACCGGAAGCCACGTCTAGCTACCATTTACGAATAAATAATTTTTTTTTGTATATAAACACACACTGTTTGTCACGTCTTTGATGATGTACTGGACGAAAATTCACGGAAGATTCACGGTTTACCGATGAACCTCCAGAGCTTCGCCCACTCATCATCATTCACTCCGTGGATATGCTGTGATTTTTTTTCACTACGCTAGGTGTAACGTCGGGATACTGGCATGTCCGAATGCATCCCGACGACGTTCAAAAAACTGCGTTTGTCACGACTAATGGTCATTATGAGTGGTTGGTAATGCCGTTCGGGTTAATGAATGCTCCGACTACATTTGAAAGAGCCATGAAATCAATAATAGCCAAACATCAGCTCACTAATGTTAGCAATTACTTTGACGATGTGGTCGTATACTCAGAGACATTTGACGATCATATACGACACCTCGAGGCACTGTTGAAAGCTGTTAAAGACGAGAAGGTAAAACTGAAACGGAAAAAGTGCGAATTTGCAAGATCCAGCATTGGATACTTGGGCCACAAAATTTCACAAGGAATAGTGACACCTAAGCAAAGTAACGTGGCTGCAATACTCAGATTTCCGACACCTAAACGAGAGAAAGACCTCCAGCGTTTCCTGGGCACTGTATACAGTTACCGTCAGTACATCCCTCATTTCAGCGACATCACTCTCCCACTCACAAAACTACTCCACAAAGGAAGCAAGTGGACGTGGACAGAAGCATGCGAGCAAGCTTTTCGGGAACTGAAGGAGCGCATAACTGAAGAACCGGTGCTTCTCATATACGACACTTCGAGACCATGTAGTGACGCATACTGTGACGCATCTGGCGAAGGCATTGGTGCAGTGCTAAAGCAACCTGACAACAAAGGCAAGGAACATCCCGTTGCCTATTACTCCAGCAAACTACTTAAGCACGAGGTCAATTATGCTGTTAGAGAAAGAGAATGCCTTGCCATTATAGATGCCATTGATATGCCATTGCTACCTTCATGGAAAGCCATTCACTGTTCTAACGGATCACTCTGCACTACAGTGGCTGAAGAATATTAAGAATCCTCAAGGTCGTCTCTTCCGGTCATCGTTGAAACTATCGATGTATGAAGTAAACATCAAACACCAAAAGGTCATAAGCAACGTCGAAGCAGATGCACTCTCCAGAGCCCCAATAGTTCAACTTCTGTCCCACGATGAACTTCAACGATGGAGCAATGAGCGCCAAAAGGAACGTATTCATTGGAAAACAACGTAGTCATCGTCAAAAGAAAAGGACTCAGGAACATCTATGTGCCCCATGAACTACGCCCAACCATTCTTAAGAACGCACATCAACATTTTGGGATGTCGGAGTAAAGAAGACACTATCATTCTTGTCTCCGCAATATTATTGGCCGGATATGGTGACCGATGTTACCACCTACATTGGGCATTGGGATACATGCCAGAGATGCAAGAAGACGAAAACAAAGAAGTATGGGACACTTGAATCTCTGCCTCCTGCTGAAGAGCCTTTTGACCTTTTTGCGATGGACACAATTGGGGGGATTTTGTCGATATGGCTCATCAAAAAGGTTTATCCACTTGGTAATTGACCATGCTATTCGCTACGTATGGGCGTTCGCCCATAAAAGTGAGAACAGCGACGCCTACATCTCATGCTTAAAAACCATTTTCGCTGCCGGAAAACCACGGAAGTTCCTTTGAGATTGTGGAACAGGATTCACTGCAGGAAAATTTAAACAGTTTCTAAAACATAACCGAATACACCAACTCTTCACCTCATCTCATCATCCGCAATGCAATGGTATGAACGAGCGGACAAACCAGACCACCGTAACCAGACTTAAGTGCAAGATCAATGGCGAGCCACAGCAGTGTTGGACTAAGCTGCTGTCGAAGGTAATGGACGAATACAACAGAACGCCTCACGAAGTTACCGGCTACGCACCGTCCTACCCGATGTATGAAATTCCATCTTATCCAACTGTACTGAAACAGCGAGAACAAACGGTGGAAGAAGCGCGGAAAGCTGCTGTTAATAATTCTATCGCCTACCACGATAAGAACAAAGTAATCTATGATAAGAAATTTCTTCCGATTGAGTTCCAAGTCGGTGACTTCGTCCTTTACGAGACACCATGGCATCCCAACCACGGTAAACTGAGTTCTGTCATGGAAGGTCCCTGCAAGATTCTACGCAAAGTCTCACCAGTGAACTATGAGATCAACCGCTCCGTGTTGCCCTTAGGTAGAAACTCGGACATTGTTCATGTTAGCAAACTACGACGTTATTTTGTACCTTCTGAACTGAGACTTTCTAGATTGGAGGGGGAAGAGTGTAACGTATGAACAAGGCGATGGTAGGAGAAGCCGACGAAGAAGAAGTGCGCGTGCATTAGAATAAATGGATAAATAGACTGCGGCGAACATCAGGGAGCAGCGCCCTCAAACGGGATCACTGTGAAGTAGCAAGTCGAGAGCACGCTCGCACCTTTTGCGGGTGGGAGCGTAGTCATGTATTACTTTTTTTTAAACTTTGCGTGCTTTCTTTATCAGCCGGAAAAATGAGCCCGTAAATAGTACGTTGCTGAAAATAGCGCAGTTAGATGTCGTTTGAACATGCCTACATATGCCTCATTGACATTTAATGACTAGGTGAGTATTTGTCGAGTTATAAGCATAATTAGGACTAATTAACCAAACCTCTTTAATGAGAAAATTAGTACTGGTGGCTACAGTATACTGGGAAGAATGTGCGCTAGGTGTGTATTGCGTAACGACGTTTCTTTTTTTTGTTACTTTTTAATCGTGCTGCGTGGCATTTCGGACACCCTGCAAAACGTAAAGACACACCATAGCACGAAAGCTGCAAAAATACAATTGGTCTGCGCCGCCAGTCGCTTACGGGCTGTAGTAGAGATAAAACACCGCAGAGACTTCTTTCCAGGCTCACCATGCCCACATCAATCACCAAGATTCTGTTAGCCTAAAGTCGGTCGTGTTAACCGATAGGGATATTGTTGAAGTCGCGGAGTAGATTTTTATTTATTTATTTATCATAGTACCCACAGCTCCCAGGGGCATTACAGTGGGGGGGGGGGGGGTGAAGAATACAATACTTCACCACAGATTACAAATTCCCACACTTCCACATTACAATAATAACACAATTCATTGTCAACTATGTAGTAGTACATGGGAGTACACAATACAAAGCAGGTTCACAGTACCGTTTCGTCCTTACACAACCTCGAGAGTGCACTACCGGAGACCGTGAAGTGAACTTGAAAATACTTCATGTGAAGTAATTTGTGCTACTTCAGAAGGTAACCTACTCCACTGGCTTATCGTCCTGGGAAAAAATGGCATTTTAAATGCTTCAGTCCGGCAGCTTATTTCCTTTACCTTATTGGCATGATCTAGTCGCTGTGAAACGTAATCCCGATTGCAAAAGTGTCGCGAGGGGTGCAGACCTGTTCGTCTATGAAATACATTGTGAAAAAGTTTCAACCTCAGATATTCCCTTCATTTGTCGAGAAGTTCTCAACCAAGCATTTCTTTTGCTTTTGAAACAGAGCAGACAAACCAAACAGCCATGTTTTGAACTCTTTCTAAATTGGACACGTCACATGCCTTCCACGTATCCCACACAGCACAAGCGTAATCTAAGATAGATCGAACGATAGACATGTATAGTTGAGACTTGGCCTCAACTGGTAACTTACTAGCGTTTCTGCACAAGAAACCTAGCACACGTCCTCCTTTACTTGTGACGTGATTGATGTGACGGCTACAGGAAAAGTCCGGTGTAAAATATACACCAAGATTATTTATTTCTTTATTTATTATTTATTTTATTTACAGAAATGCTGCAGGCCACATGGCCCAAGCAGGAGTGAGAATAGAAAAACATCAAAACATTGCACAATAAAGGTGGATAACAAGCAATAATACTAACAGAATTCGAAATCAAAATGCAGGTAATACAGGCGGTGAAAAGGCAATACAAATAAATTATTGTGAATTCAGTGACAATGAAACAAATCATCAAGTGAATGAAATAGAACTAATTCTAATTAAACTGGAAAAAGAGACTGTTTACAGAGTAACCTAGGAGGAGGCACTTGACTGCGCTAAGGACAATAGTTGGTCAGATGGCAGGTTATTCCATTCTGTAATTGTTTGCAGAAGAATGCTTGTGTTCGCGTACTGATAGCAGCCTGTGTGGGAAATCTCTTCTGCATCCTTTATTGTCGCACTGCCCAATTCCGTCCCAACATGGCGTATGAAGAACAGCCCAAACTCCCCTCAAGCCTCAGCTCCACTACCCTTCTTCTTCCTCTTCATGTCGGCGCCGCGCACAATTTCCAACATCCTCCGCCCCGAAAAACTGACTAAGATTTCCCTAAAATTCTCCTACGGCAGCCCTTGACCGTCCGTATCGTCATATTCCACATGACTCGCGCGCAGCTATAACATTCAACGCTATTTGGCTCGTCGCACGGAAATACCGAGCTACACTGTCTCATACAACCTGGTCTATGTACTTAGCTTCACGACTAGCTGTCTTACACGTTAGAGATCGTCGCAGTATATGACGCGTGGTATTCCACGCAGCGCGACAAAACGACGAAACGGCATCAGAAATGAGTTAACAGATATGTCGCCGCATATCTCTACATGCATTGTTCCAACTACCGCACGTGTAACAACAACAATGTAGGATTTCGCAGTAAAATCTCCTCGCACAAACAAAGGCACAGTAAAGTCGACGCCGTTGACTTGAAACAGATGTGATCGGGAGCCTGCGTCTATTGGAAGAGGTGGTATGGCTGTTCAGGCAGAATTGAGCCGAACTCGCGCGCACACGCATATGCAGAACACTTTTTTAGCACATTGGCGACCCCTAAGTAGGCAGAACGTCTTACATAATTCAGCGAGAGTATCATTAACACCAACGTGAAGAATGCACCGGCGCCCGTCATTCACGACGAGGGGTGTGCAGCGCTGGTCTGGGTGTAGAAATGCGCTGCCTTTCACGTCTTCCAAAGACGTGGCGACGGCGAGGGGAGGTATGACGCCAGGAGCGTCTCGTTACTCTTCAAGTTGGTCTTTGAAAGAGAACTCTCCTGCTCCGCCCGACTCTCCGTCTCCGGCAAACACAACTGGGATTCTTCTTGTCGCAATCGTTTCGCGTACTACTTCTGACATTGTATCAAAGACGATCTTCTCGGTATGTCCGTTTGTCTTCCTTTGCCTAATAGTTTTTAGATGCGAAGCATCTTATGCTCGGGGCTGTGTCCGTCCCTCCCGCGTCCCCCCGTCCGCCGTCCCGCGTCCGGTCAATTTCATAAAGTAGGGAAGCAGCCACTATGCGAACCAGAACACTGTAGTACAGTAAGGTCTTCAACCACCATCAAAGTCATGAGAGTCATGGCAGAGAGCACAGAGTGGCTGCTTAACAATGGCTAGGCAGGTGGTGGGTGCAAGCAAAGAATAACGCGCTCTACCGGTGGGGTCTGTCGCCCACTTTGACTCCCTTCCTTGACCTTGCTTGCATGTGGCTGCGGGCGCTGTGTCCGTCCCTCCTTCCCGAGTCCCACAGACCCTATCTCTCCTCTCCTACTACGCTCCAGCCCTTTCTCTCCTCTAGGAATCCTTTACTTTACGGAGCGGCGCCCGCGTCCCGTTGACTCCATTTCTTGATTATGCTTGCATGTGCTTGCGGGGGGCTTTGTCCATCCCTCCTTCCCGTGTCCCACACCCTCTCTTTCTCCTCTCCTACGCTCCCCACCTTTCTTTCCTCTAGGGATCCTCTACTCTACGGAGCGGCGCCCGCGGCCCGTTGACTCCATTCATTGATATTGCTTGCATGTGCTTGCGGGGGGTTCTGTCCGTCCTTCCTTCCCGCGTCCCACAGCTCCTCTCCTACGCTCCCGCCCTTTCTCTCCTCTAGGAATCCTCTACTCTACGGAGCGGCGCCCGCGTCCCGTTGACTCTCATTCCTTGATCTTACTTGTATGTTACTTGCATGTGCTTGCGGGGGGCTTTGTCCGTCCCTCCTTTCCACGTCCCACACCCCCCACAATGCATGCGCGTCCCCGGCTCCTCTCCTACGCTCCCCCCTTTCTCTCCTCTAGGAATGCTCTACTCTACGAAGAGGCGCCCGCGTCCCACAGCGCATACGCGTCTCCTATCTCTCCTCTCCTACGGACTCCCCCCGTCCTCTCCTCTAGGAATCCTCTACTCTACGGAGCGCGCGCACGACAGGTGGTGCGACAGCTCCCTACTCCGCGGGGGGGCGCCACGGTAGTTCCGCGGTACGAAAATGACGGAGCGCGCGCACGTCATTCTCTCTCCTGTGCAGCGTCGTGATGAGCGACCGGGCCGCTGGCGCGAATCGGGAGCGGTGACGTTTGTCCCGCCCAAGCCAGCCATCACCCCGCTGCTTCGCATCCATACATGGTTCCCTTTAGCGGGAGATGGGGAAGTTTTTCGTAAGGTTCAATTGCTTCTTTCTTCGTCGAAGTAGCGACTTTGTGATGCTCAACCAAGTTGCACTGCGCTGATTTTCGAGGCAGCGCAACTCCATCTCGGCAATTTCGTAAATTGATGGTTTTGATAGACCTCCTTACGCCGATGTCTTCTTGCTTCACTTTCACTTTCACTTTTATTCCTTAAAGACCCCACTAGGAGGTATTACATAAGAGGTGGGTTAAAAGATATACAACATGGTGAACACTTTGTTACATGGTATATTGTGATGTGATCGCTTCCATGAAGGCAGTTGGGCTTGAGTTAGCGATATCTTGTGCAAGGTCATTCCAGCCCTTGGCTGCTCGAGGAAAAAAAGAAGATGCGAAGGTGACAGTACGAGCATGAGGACGGGCAACGTTTAAGGGGTGACCAATGCGATAGGATATGCGGGATGGTGGCAACATATACGGTGCTTGATTTAGGGCGATGTGGTAGAACTTGTGGAATAATGATAAACTAGCAATGAGACGTCGTTTGTAATGAGACGTCGCTTGTGTTTGTAAGCCAGATTCCGCTTTCAAAGATGTTACGTTGATATCATATGAAAAGGCGGAATGGATGAAACGAATGGCACAATTCTGAAAGGCCTGAAAGGTGTTTGTGAGGAAAATCTGGCGAGGATTCCAAATGGATGATGCGTACTCTAGTTTGGGCCATATTAGTGTTTTGTACGCTAGTAATTTGACATGCTGTGGAGCGCTTTGTAAGTGACGTCGTAAAAACCCAAATGTTTTGTTAGCTGATGCAATAACGTTTGTCACATGCGCACACCAGTCGAGATCATTTGATATCGTCACACTTAAGTATTGTGGTGGATTTACGATCCCCGGTCCTCTCATCGCCCAGTCTACCCGCTGGAGCTCCGTTCGGGCCGCCGCTTGCACCCTCTGTACTCCAACATGTCGCAGAACGAGCCGGCCGGCGCCCATGCCGCTCCCACCCCGGCGCCGCAAGCCTGGCCTCTGTACGTCGTCAACCACCAGCGTGACCCCCCCAATCTTCGCCGGTCTCCGCGGAGAAGATGTGGAAGACTGGCTTGACAACTACGAGCGAGTAAGCGCTACTAATCTGTGGGACGATCCCAACAAGCTACGTCGCGTCTCCCTTTATCTCGCGGGTGTTGCGAAGACATGGTTCTTTAACCATGAGATCGACTTGACCGACTGGCCTAGCTTCAAGCAGCAGCTTCGTCAAGTATTCGGCACACCCGCCGTTCGATCCGCTCTCGCGAAGAGGACCCTCGATGCTCGCACACAACATCCGGGCGAGTCGTACACGTCGTACATCGAGGATGTTCTTTCGCTCTGCCGGCGTGTCAATTCGTCGATGTCCGAGTCGGAGAAACTGCGCCACATTCTGAAGGGCATAGGGACCGCTGCCTTCAATGCCCTTGCTGTCCAGAATCCCTCTAGTGTCGCTGACGTCATCACCACGTGTCAGCGCCTCGATGAACTGGACTCTGTTCGGCTGCAATCGGGCACCAGCGAACACCGACCGGAGGACCGGGACCTTCGTGACTTGATCAGGGAGATTATACGCGAAGAGCTACAGTCAATGGGCTTCTCCCCACCTTCCCCATCTTTCACACAGCCTTCAGGCACGGCCTTGCGAGACATCATCAGGGAGGAACTAACGTCATTCACCGGCCCAGCGCACGTACAGCTACCTGCTTCCAGCCCGCCAACGTACGCGCAAGTTGCTGCCGCGCCTCCCTGCAACGTAAACCCTACCTTGCCGCTACCATCGTTCGCATCGGTTGCTGCACCACCGGTCCACTTCCGTTCTATGCCGCCTGAACGTCCCTCTGCCCACCTAACCGCACTATCTCCGGTGCGCCGAACGCCATCTACTACTCGCCTTGGCGCTCATATCGCCCAACATGCTATTATTGTGGATATCGCGGGCATATATCACGCTTCTGCCGCAAGCGCCAGCAGGATGAGCGTCGTGGGTACGACATGCGCGAACGGGATTTTTCCAGTGGGGATTCTTACGCCCCGCGTCATTCCTTCCCTCCGCAGCGAACGCCATCTCCGCCCGCATCGACTGAAGCGAGGAATACTTTCCGTTCAAGCAGACGCCGATCACTTTCGCCCTTTCGTCGCTCCTCCTCACCACTTCGCCCTGCCTCGTTTACCACTGACAACCGTCCGGAAAACTAAGTGATGCAGTTTTTGGAGGAGAAACTGCATTCCACAGTAGGACTGATATTCCTCCAGCACGCCCGTTCAACATGGTTTCCGTCATAGTGGAAGGACTTCTCGTCGATGCTTTGGTTGACACCGGTGCTACGTTTTCTGTGATTCGACTTGATTTGTGTAAACGCCTCAAGAAAGTCATGACGCCTTATAATGGACCCACTCTAGTCGCAGCCCAGGGGAACACCATTCGCCCTGCCGCCCTTTGTACTGCCCGTGTTTTTATCGATGACATCCTTCATTGCATCCAGTTTACTGTGTTAACCCGGTGCTCTCACCAACTAATTCTAGGGTGGGACTTTCTATCTTCTTCTTCGGCGGCAATATGTTGTGGAGAGCGTGTTCTGCACCTTACCGATACAGACTCCATGCTCGACGAAGAGATCTACAAGCCACTTCGCCTGTTCGCTCCGGAAGATCTCGAACTGCCGCCACATCAAGAGCGAATTGTGACCCTAACATCTAAGGACATCGACGACGGTGACGTCTTGGTGTCCCCTTGTTCAAATTGCGTGACTAAAGGCATAGCCCTTGCGTCAGGTGTGGTACGCTTTCACAACGGCTCCGCGCTCGTCATTGCCATGAATGCTACATCGGAGAAAATTCTCCTTCCACGGGGCACCACAGTAGCCTGCGTTGTCGATGCTGAGCCTGTAAGCATCGCGCCACTTAAGCCTGTCTCCACCAGCGACCCTCCTACCTGTGAGCCTGGTTCTTCGTCCCCTTTCACAGCACTTATCAGCGATGACCTAACAGCTGCGCAGGCTCAGCAGCTTCTTGATTTATTAACCAAACACGCCGATTCTTTTGACGCCTGCTCCTCAACGTTGGGCCAGACTACCACTGCGGTGCATCGCATTCAGACAGAGGGAACATCTATTGTGCACCGCCGCCCGTACCGCGTGTCTCTTGCTGAGCGAAAAATCATAGAGGAAAACGTCGCTGACATGCTCCAACGAGAGGTAATTCGTCCATCAGCTAGCGCTTGGTCATCGCCTGTTGTTTTGGTACGAAAAAAGGATGGCTCTGTGCGCTTTTGCGTCGATTGCCGGGCACTTAACAAGATCACACGCAAGGACGTGTACCCCATGCCACGCATTGACGACGCTCTTGATTCCCTACAAGGCGCGGAATACTTTTCAAGCCTCGATTTGCGTTCGGGATATTGGCAAATTCCCATGCACGAAGACGATAAGGAAAAAACGGCGTTTGCAACTCCCGACGGATTATACGAATTTAACGTGATGCCTTTCGGGCTCTGCAACGCGCCTGCCACATTTGAACGCATGATTGACACCGTGCTGCGCGGCCTAAAATGGAAGACCTGCCTCTGCTACCTGGACGACATTGTTATCTTTTCGTCAACGTTTCCTCAGCACCTGCAACGCCTGGACGAAGTCCTAACATGCCTTGCTGGCGCGGGTCTGCAACTCAACACCAAGAAATGCCGTTTCGCCAGCAAATCCATCAAGGTTCTCGGTCATGTCGTGAGCAAGGACGGAATTCGCCCTGACCCCGACAAGACTGCTGCCGTCCTTCGCTTCCCGCGCCCCGGAAGGCCTAAGGATTTGCGAAGTTTTCTTGGCCTCGCATCCTATTTTCGTCGTTGCATACGAAACTTCGCTTCAATAGCTGCGCCACTACACAAACTACTTGCTTCCGATGTACCCTTTGTGTGGTCCGAAGAATGTCAATCGGCGTTTGACCTGTTGAAGGAAGCCCTCACGTCAGAGCCTGTACTCCGCCATTTTGATGAGACCGCCCCGACACTCCTGCATACAGACGCCAGCGGGCGCGGTATAGGTGCTGTTCTCCAACGCGACGACTCTTCACGGGAGAGAGTCGTTGCATACGCTAGTCGAGTGCTCACCGCTTCCGAGAAGAAGTATACGATCACTGAGCAGGAGTGCCTCGCTGTGGTTTGGTCAGTACAGAAGTTTCGTCCTTATCTGTACGGCCGTCAATTCACTATTGTAACGGACCACCATGCCTTATGCGACGTAGAGCCACGTGCGATAGAGATGGGGTCCAATTGGGCGTCGTTGCCGTTGTGACGAGCGCGTTTGCATTGTGGACACCCGTTTGGTGGCTGCCGGCCTGCGTCAGCGGTTCCGGAGGATGGATGCCGTGGAACACTGCAGGCGTGCACTCTAGAGGAGGGTTGGTCGGCGCACCTGTGCTTGTGGAAGGACTTTCGGTAGTCGGCGCACGAGGGCTGGTGCACAGATCAGCATGGTCCATGGCTGGCTGTGTGGTAGGTGGGGCATGAGTAGTCTGCTCTGCCATAGCAGGGCCAGGCACGTTGTCCTCAGGCGCGTCAGTCATAGTTGCCGCGTCGTTGAAGTTCGGCCGTAGTTGGTTGGGGGGCTGGAACTTCGGCTGCGGGAGACTGCGAGAGCGAGGCTGGTCGCTGGTGGCAAATGACGCAGAGCGATGCGGTCGGCGGAAGCTCGTGTTCGTTAGTAATTGTCGACGGCGACGCCTCCGCAATTGGTGGGCGAACAGCGGGTGGGAGATCGTCCGCGGCCGTGTCAGACTCCAGGGCGTGCGGCAAGGTAGCCGTACTGCAGTATGACGTCTTCAAGGCGTCACGAGCCGTCGAGGTTGGGGAAGACGGGCGACTGGCAGGCATGCGGGACGGACCCTCGTACCTTCGGGGACCCTCGGGGAGGTCCTCGGGAAGGTCGGTCAACGCAGGGGCGTCTTCTACCTGGTCGTCGTGGTCGGGCGCAGGAATGGGTGCTCCTGTGTCCGGACCCGAGGTAGAAGGAGTCGTAGCCGGGGAAGAAAAGTCGTAGTAAAGGGAGAGCTGCGGGCTGGCTTTTAGAGCTCGAGTCGACGGAGGGGAAACCCGGAACTCACGGCTCATCGGAAGCGGGCGGTAGGTTTCCCCGTAGGAGGCCAGCACCGCAGTGCAGAGGTCGTCGTATGGCTGCTGGCTGGATGTCGACGCGGCCGCGAGATGGCGGAGCTCAACCGGGAGGGCGTGTAGCAAGACGGCGTGCATCTCCGGTTGTGTGGTGACGCCATCCACCATGAGAATAGCATCCAGCTGCTTAAACCACACTCGGGGGGTAGACCGGGTTGAACGGCGGCACTTGCGGGTAGGGACGTCGAAACATGGCAGTGGCCGCTCGTCGAAAGGCGTCACGTCCGGGTCACCACTGTAGCGAGAGACAGGGACGAGAGACGTCGTCGTGAAGGCGGCCAACGTGGCCGTGCCGCTGTCTCGCCACTTTATTGAGCCAAGGCCAAACAGAGCGGCGGCAACTGCCGGCGTCCAGTTCCGCCAGGCGCGTGAACCCGTTCTAACTGTCTCGTGGCTCGAGTTCAGCATGAGCTGCACGAGAGGCGCGGCGCGGTGGCTAGTAACATGATGACGATGATGAAGGTTGATGACGATAGCGCTACACTGGCTATCTACATTGAAGAACCTGTCCGGGCGCCTGGGTCGGTGGATTCTACGCCTGCAAGAGTATCAGTCTGAGATTATTTAGAAATCTGGCAAAAAACATCAAGACGCCGACGCTCTTTCCCGTTGCCCACTACCTACGGCTCCGCCCGACACTCCCGCAACCGTTCCAGACAACACCAGTTTGGACGTCACTTCTAGTTCAGTTGCCTTGCTCGCCTCACTGGACCAGCTGCCCGCCGACGACGAGCAACCATTCAGCTCTCGCCAGCTCGCTGACCCGTACTGTCGGCGCATCATAAACCACCTCTCTGCAGCTTCGCGTCCACCCAACGCACGGCTTCGTCGTCAACTCTACCAATTTAAGCTGGAGGATGGTGTACTATATCGTCACATTTATCATCCTGACGGTCAACGCTGGGTACCTGTTCTACCACGCTCTCTTCGACATCGCGTACTCAACGCCTTTCACGACGATTCGACTGCTGGCCACCTTGGCTTTCACAAAACCTACGACCGCATACGAAGCCGCTTTTATTGGCCTGGCCTTTCTACCAGCGTGGCGAGGTACGTAGGTTCGTGCGCTCCATGCCAGCGTCGCAAACTTCCGACATCTGCTCCTGCCGGCCAGTTACAGCCAATTCCGTGCCCCACAACACCATTCGAGGTCGTACGTGTTGACCTTTATGGGCCTCTTCCCGTCACTGGCGCTGGAAATCGATGGATAGTGACCGCCGTAGACCACCTGACGCGCTACGCCGAGACAAGTTCTGTGGTTACTGGTTCAGCTTCGGAAGTTGCTGACTTCGTCCTCCAGGTCATAATTCTGCGTCATGGTGCTCCTCGCATACTCCTAAGCGACCGCGGAAAGGCATTCTTATCCCAACTGCTAAGTGAAGATCTACGCGCTTCTGGCACTACACACAAGACAGCGTCTAGCTACCATCCTCAAACAAACGGTCTGACCGAGAGATTTCACCGAACCCTCGCCGACATGACTGCTGTCTACATTGAACCGGACCACAAAAACTGGGATAAACTTCTACCATTCCTCACCTTCGCCTACAACACCGCCGTCCAGCGCACCACCGGCTACTCGCCGTTTTATCTCGTTTATGGACGTTCACCTACTTTCTTTCTCGACGTTTCTTTCTTCACCGGCAATGGCACTTCATGTCAGTCTTCTTGCGAAGAATATATTTCCCGCCTTGCCCAGTGTCGCCAGCGTGCTCGTATGAACACAGAAGCCACGCAACAAGAAAGGAAGGTCATTTACGACACCTCTCATCGTGTCGTGTCATTCTGACCGGGTGAAGAGGTGTTGCTCCTGACACCGATTCGCACACCGGGTCCGTGCGACAAGTTCCAGCCTCGGTTCATCGGCCCGTACGTAGTTTTGGAGCAGACTTCGCCCGTCAACTATCGCGTGACGCCACTTGTCGTGCCAACTGACCGCCGTTACCGCAGCACCGAGGTTGTTCACGTCTCCCGCATGAAGCACTTCACGCGACGTTCCTCGACACCTTGACTTGCAGCGGCCAGGCTGGCCGCTTCCACGTGGAGGGAATTAGTGTAGGCATCTATTATGCACTTCATCCTCATTTGAGCAGCCATCAATCATCATCATCTGTTTGGCTGCGAATTATCATCGTTTTTGGGTGCGCGCTTCATCATCGGATCCGTGGCGCTTGTTCGCTCCCGAGTTCGCGGCCTAATAAACGTCGTCACATTCGAGTCGTCATAGTATTTATATTGACATACTGTCTCTAGTTGCCGATTTTCTATTTCATATTGGAATTTTAACGGGTTAGAACAGCGAGAAAATGACACTGTTTTGCATTTACTAGCGTTTAAAACCATTAACTAGCGTTGACACCAATCTTGAACGCTGTGCAAGTCCTGTTGAAGAGCAAACTGGTCAGTATTGTTAACAACTGAACGATAAATAACGCAATCATCGGCAAACATGCGCATTTTGCTAGTAACATGCAATGGTAGGTCATTAATATATATAAGAAAGAATAGGGGGCCTAATACGGAACCCTGAGGGACGCCGGATCTTACTGAAAGAGGCTCGGAGTTGTTATTGACGCACACTGACTGCAGGTGGTTAGTAAGGAATTGCTCAATCCATGTTAGAACTGCGGGTTGTAGATTTAGTCGGGAGAGTTGTTAGTGGTACGCGTTGGTGAGCAACTTTGTCGAATGCTTTCGCAAAATCAAGAAAAATTGTATGAGTGTGAATGTTAGCGTCTAGATTTAGGTGCAGGTCGTTTAGAAAGGCAGCTAATTGTGTTTCGCACGATAGTCCCTTGCGGAACCCATGCTGAGAATGGTGAAAAAAAAAATGTTAGAATCAAGGAAGTCATATGAGTGTATATGACATGCTTCATGATCTTACAAGGCACTGATGAGATGGAAATGGGGCGGTAGTTTAGAGGTGAATTCTTGCTGCCTGATTTGTAGACTGGAACGACCTTGGCCATTTTCCACTCTGTTGGTAGGTTTCCAGAAGACAGTGACGGGGAAAACAACAGTGTTAGATGTGCCGCGGAAATGAATTTAGTGTTCTTTAGAAACTTCGATGTGATTTCATCGAAACCAGCGGATGATGACAATTTAATGTTGGCAATTATGTTTGATATGCCATCCATCGAGAAGGTGATAGGAGGCATTGTAGCCTCAAAAGGGGCAAGAAACGTAGGAAATGGTCCGTCAGATTCTTTGGTGAATACAGAAGAAAACGCGGCGTTAAGCGTGTTAGCGGTGTCTTTATCCCATAGTATTTGACCCTGTTCGTTGGGCAAAGATATAGTGCGGGTGTTGATGGTTTGCCAAAATTTCTTAGCATTTTCACTGATCATCTTAGCCAGGTCATAGTGAAAGAAAGTGAACTTGCTTTGACAGATTGCTGTAAGATAGGCCCGTTCTGCTTCATAATACTTTTCCCATGAATGGTACTGTGGGTTTTGTTTCGCCTGACGAAAAAGTCGTTTTTTCTTGTTTTCAAGTTTTTTAAGGTTTTTCGTGAACCATGGTTTGTGACGGTTAGCGTTGATTGATAATGTTGGAATGTATTTATCGGTTAGATATGATATTTTTTTCTTTGAAAAGAGACCAGTTTTCATGAGTGTCGCGCTGTTGAAATGTTGCTTCGTATTCCACGTAAAATTGTTCAAATTCATTATTGATCGCTAAGTAATTGCCTTTTTCATAGAGACGAATGGTTTTCTTTTGTCAATGACGCACGGGCTGGGTTATAGCAAAAGTGGCATGAATTACTTTGTGGTCACTTATTTCATGAAAGTAAGTGATGGAAGATTAGCAATTCCGGGCTTGAAGACAGATCAAGAATGTTAGCACTATCTAGCGTGACACGTGTTGGTTCGCTTACCAGTTGAGTGAGGTTAAAGTTTAAACAGACGTTTACGAATTCTATATATTTCAGACTTCCAGTACTTAGTGGAGGGTTTGACCAAACAATGTTGGGGTAATTAAAATCTCCGAAGAGTAGAAGGTAGGCGTTCGGGTACTTTTTGACTAGCCGGCTTAGGATGTTGTTCAATTTCGTAGGAAAATGTGAAGAACTGTTTGGGGGGGCGGTAGCACACACCAACGAGAACAAGTTGTGGCTTGGAACGACATAGGATCCATAGAATTTCCAGGTCGGAGCATATATCAATAGTGCAAAATGAAAGTTCTTTGTTAATGGCAATGAGGATGCCACCACCTCTGCTTCCCTGCCGATCTTTGCGGATTAGTTCAAAGTGTGGCAGGTCTTCCAGTATTTCCACATCAGGAACATCGGCAAACAGCCATGTTTCTGTTAATATGAGCAGGTTACTCCCAGACGATAAAACAAGGTTTGATATAGCGTCACGTTTTGAAAGAATGCTTCGTATGTTAGTGTAGATAACCGAAAACGACGTAAGCGCACGAGCGGCACATGTGGCATGGAAGGGCATTTTAGTACGGCGCGATAGTCATGTTAGTTCCTCGACACTTTGAGATGACTCGTTAAAGACATATCGCTTCGAGTTGACATGCAAAGTTTTGTAACGAAGCGAATAAGGACCGGATCTGTTTTTGCAAAAGCAGTGAGTTGCTTTCGCGCGTTTTCGACTTGCCGGGAGTAGTCTTCGCTAATACCGAAAGGTGTAACCTTCAATTTACGGCCGTTGGTTAGTACCGCTTCCTTGGTACTGGTAAACTTGGTAAACTGAATTTTACAATAATTGGTGGTTTTCGACTTTGGGTGTGTCTACCCAGTAGATGTGCACGCTCAATTAAAAAAAAATTCCCCATCTCCCGCTAAAGGGAACCATGTGTGGATGCGAAGCAGCGGGGAGATAATCAGCTTGAGCGGGAGGAACGTCGCCGCTCTCATTTCACGGCAGTGGTCCGGGCGCTCATAGCGGCGCTGCACAGGAGAGACAATGAGGCGCGCGCGCTCCGTCATTTTCATACCGCGGAACTACCGTGGCGCCCCCCAGCGGAGTATGCAGCTGTCACACCACCTGTCGTTCGGGCCGCTCCGTAGAGGATTCCTAGAGGAAAGGACGGGGGGCGGGGGGACCGTCGGAGAGGAGAGGGGGGAGGGTACGTGCATGCGCTGTGGGACGCGTGAGCCGCTCCGTAGAGTAGATGATTCCAAGAGGAGAGAGGGGTGGACTAAGCCCCCTCCAAACACATGCAAGCAAGATTAAGGAATGGGGTGAACCTGGGCGACAGACACCACCTGCCTAGCCATTGCTAAGCAGCCTCTCTGTGCTCTCGGCCATGACTCAAGGAATGGGGTCAACCTGGGCGACAGACACCACTAGTCTAGCCATTGCTAAGCAACCTCTCTGTGCTCTCGGCCATGACTCAAGGAATGGGGTCAACCTGGGCGACAGACACCACCTGCCTAGCCATTGCTAAGCAGCCTCTCTGTGCTCTCGGCCATGACTCTGATGACTGTGTTAGGGTTGACGGCCTTCATATTACTACAGTGTTCTGGTTGGCATAATGGGTGCTTCCCTACTTCATGACAGTGGCCGGACGCGGGACGCGGGACGGGGGGACGCGGGAGGGACGGACAGAGCCCCGAGCATAAGATGCTTCGCATCTAAAAAAACAAAATTTCGCTTCGTTGATCATGTACCAACCGGCCCAAATCAGTACCTTAGAACTCCCACAGATACGCCGCACGAGTACCACCGGCGCAAAGATTTGGTGGATCAGACTGTACTGCGCACGTTGAAATAGCAGCCAAGCCAGGAACGAGCGCAAGCAGGAGGGCAGCTCGGATAGAAGCCTGCATGGCGAAGCGGTGCGGATTAGTGGATTGCTAATGTGGCACAGCCACCAAGCCCACGGGGCGGCGCAGATCCATGCGGCAGCTTTATAGGCGACACTGTGAAGGTTGTCGTTGGCGATGGGGCCAGCCAAGGTAGATTGATGACTAGCGGTTGCAGGTGGGTTTGTGGAAGGGCTGTTGATATGTTGCCTCCTGGCAACTCCCACAGCGAAGCGAGAGCAAAAAACAAAATTTCGCTTCGTTGATCATGTACCAACCGGCCCAAATCAGCACCTTAGAACTCCCACAGATACGCCGCACGAGTACCACCGGCGCAAAGATTTGGTGGATGAGACGGTACTGCGCACGTTGAAATAGCAGCCAAGCCAGGAACGAGCGCAAGCAGGAGGGCAGCTCGTATAGAAGCCTGCATGGCGAAGCGGAGCGGATTAGTGGATGCTATTAGAGCGTTTTAGTTTGACGTTTTTACGGGCCGCTCCTCTCCGAGTTGGCGCGCTAAGCAGCAGCGGAGCGGCGGACGGCTTTTTCGTTTTAGTTATGCGTTTTCCGAAGCGGAGTGCAACTTTCACAGTTGCAGCGCCCTCTGGCCAAGTTCAGCCTCGTTATATTAAAGGAAAATCCATATTTTCACTTTTACAAAGTAGGACAAGTATGCATAACTCACTTGTTCACGAAGTATTCAGGCTTGCTCTTACAATGTGCCACCAGTACATTTCATCGAAAAAAAAAATAAAGCGTCAACTTGAAGAAGAGAAGAAGATGTTTAATGGCATGAAGGATGAGAGGTTGGCCTGGAAAGCAGGTTTCTGGCCTGCTACTCCTCACGGAGGGAAGGGGAAAAGGGAAAGAGAGAGATAGAGGGAGGCATGATGAAAGGTGACTATGGTATGGCACAATGAGTCACTGCACACCCTGTCCTGTGCGGGGTAGGAGACGCACGAAAGTCTCTATGCATTAGTTCCATTAGCAAATGCTCTAAAGACGAGCATCTAAGCCTGTTTCACTCAGAAATCGTAACAAGCACTTTAAGCTGCGTTGGGCGTGATCCAAACGTTCCCAAGCACCCAAAAGCTTCTCCTCTGAAAAGGGTCGGCAGTACAGACAATCTATGAGGCGCTTTAGCGACTGTTTTTCTGTCGCGTATTGAGGGCACACACACAGGATGTTATAGTCTCTGACGTGTGGCACACATTGCAGTTAGGGTTTTGCTCCTGTCGAATCTTGCAAAGGTATCGTCGTGTATATGCAACACCCAGCCGCAGCCTGTGTAGTAGTGTTTCTTGGTCTCTCCTTAGTCGGCACGGAAGACGAAAAGCACGACCAGAGTCAAGTCTGTGAAGGCGCTCGTGGCAATAATCAGGGTCATTCCATAGTCGTGTCATGGATGTTTTCATAGCCTTAGACAGCAAGGCGTTGATGTCCTATCGGGAAAAGTGAATCGATATGACTTCGCCGCTAGTGTGCGCCATTTTCGCTTCGGCGTCAGCTTGTTCATTCCCAGCTATGCCACCGTGACTGGGAATCCATTGTAATGCAACGGTATGTCCGGATTGAGACGCCTCAGTTAGCATGTTCATTATGTCGTGCACTAGAGGACTGTAAGCGGTTCCTTGCTTCATGTAATTGCTGATTAGGTGAAGTGCAGGCTTGGAGTCGCAAAATAATATTAATTTTGCTGGACTTTGCTGTAAAATGTAGCGGGCAGCTTGTCAACTTCAAGATAGCCACGCGATAGTCAGCGAGGTTGCATTCCAGAGCCAGTTCAATTCGTCTGGACGCCAACGCATCAGCGATGTTTTCGTCAGCTGTGCCGTCTTCTTTAGTTCGTGTACCTTTACTTCACTCGGCGACTTGAAGTAAGCACAAATGTCCGTCAATAGGAAAGAACTTTCGTGGCTTCCGCTGCGCAGACGAACGTGAAGTCACCGTGCACGTGGGAAGCACGTTGAGCACTGGAGGCAGCCATCTTGGAATATGCGGGCAGTCGACGCATGGGTGAGGCAGGGCGCGCGCATCGACCCCCTCGCTAGCGGGAACGGTAGCCACGCTCCACGCTCCGCTTAGGCTGCCTGCCCAGGTAGCACACATGGTCTAGAAAACGTTTTTTTAAGGGATAAATGGGATAAAACGAATTCTAAAGCATTTCCGACGTTTTAAAAACGTCCCAGAAAAGCCGTTTTATATCTGTTTTTGGTAACGTCTTGTAAAGAGATAATTCAAGACGTTTGTCTGATTCTAAACCATTTTCGACGTTTTAAAAACGTCACAGAAAAGCCGTTTTATATCTGTTTTTGTTAACGTCTTGTAAAGAGATAATTCAAGACGTTTGCCTGATTCTAAACCATTTTCGACGTTTTAAAAACGTCACAGAAACTCCGTATTATATCTGTTCTTCGTCACGGCTGCAACGTCTTGTAAAGAGATAGTTCAAGACGTTTTAGAAACGTCACGGAAAAACCGTATTATATCTGTGTTTGATTACGGCTGCAACGTCTTGTAAAGAGGTATTTCAAGACGTTTGTCTGATTCTAAACCTTTTTTCGACGTTTTAAAAACGTCACAGAAAAGACGTCTAGAAAACGCACTTTATAAGACGTTTTCTCGCCAAGCAGCAGAGCGCGCGCCATTTGGTAGCTGCATGCACGGGCATGCACAAACCACCGAGAATTGAAATTAGAACTCAAGCCTACGCACGCCATTTCACATTGCGCTAAAGAAAGTAACGCGCAAAAGGATAAAGGGAAGTGGTGTCGACATTGCATCAGCATTTATGAAGGCTTCAAAGTTCGTTAACCAGTAAACTAAGTAATTTACTCAGCGATAGCGGTCTGACTTCCTCGCGAAAGTCTGAGCACTGACTGTATCCACCCGCGCGACTATTGCTTCTGCAATGTCAATTAAGCTCGTCGATTTCGCCTGTTCTGTTGCGCCCGCCGGTCGAGCCCTCTGTTGCTTTGGTTCGTGCTCGTGTCGTGATTCATGGATGTTATGAACGCGGCTGTGAGGAAACTATACTTCGCTGCGTGTGAAACTTGTGGACCCGAATTCAAGTATGTATCTGTGCAGCGACTGATCGTGACGGTTAGGCTTAGCCCCTTGAGATTCCTTGCTGAAGAATGCACTCATCAGCTTGCGCACGGGACGCCGTCGCAACTTCATTTCTTCCATGCTCGATAGACGGACGTCGTTAGGTGATGTGCGATTAGTTTTCTTTGGATTTGCGGATTCTCTAAACCACGGGCTTCTGTTGTTTTTGAAGGTAGGTTCATTTTTATTTCATTTGAGCTCAGTATATGAGAATCATGACAAATGAAAAAGCGTGTTGCGAATATTGCATCACGGGTTGCATGTGCGACATGTTTCATCAATACAGCTGTGTACGGAATTTGTTCAGCATACGTGATAAAAAGCTGTCCAAACGTAAATGCAGGCCATGGTTTGCGTTCACGTTCGAACGAACATGAGCGGAAACTGTATTTATATCTGTTAGCCTAACTTCAGTAAAATGACTATGTTTTCTCTTGGCCGTTTGATGAGGTAGTTTCAAGATATAGATTAGTTTAAGCTACGTGTGCCGTGTAATAGGCAGTTTCAGAATAGGGTACGCAAAGATAGCGTTGGTTGGGCACGTATGCTATTTCCGCCATTTAACGTGAGTGCGCAAGATGATG